>JAVKPL010014926.1:0-93362 GCA_032173675.1 Gastrolobium villosum | reverse complement strand
GACATCTCCAACAAAAAGACAATTAGCCACAGAAACAAATCCCCTGTGATCATATTGGGGTCTTCTGCTGAATTTGCAGCCTTCTAATACTATCACAAGTCAGGACCAGGGGATCAAAAAGAGAATAAATTGCTAACCCCTATCAGCCTCCTCCTAGGGCAGTACCTAAAATAAATGGATCGGGCTACAAGAAGTCTCATCCCAAAGGAAGTTATAAACCTAAGATTCAGAACAAGGGGAGTTCCTTTGTGTTTACTTCGAAGGCCAATACAGCAGGAAATAGCTCTAGCCCAGTAGAGCTCCCTTCATCCAATTATCTGAACAACCAGATCTCTAAATCTCAGGAGCCCATTAATCAAGGTGTCCTGATTAATGGGCCCAGAAATGAGATCCCCATTACCAGAATTAATGGTAATTCTATTACTTCCTCAGAGTGTGTCTTAAATGCTATGGAGGGAGAGCATTCTAAAATGGATATTAGCAAGGGAAATAGCGAAGAACAAATGAATGGGGCTAAACCCCCTGACAAGGATGGCTTCAGACCAATTGATTGAGAGTGTTCAGGGACTCATTAATCCTGACTCTGAGATGATTATCCAATGAATTGCCTTGTCTGGAATTGCAGGGGTGCAGCTAAGAAATCTTTTAAAATGACCCTGCGTAATTTTACTAAGAAGTACAAGGTTGGTTTGGCAGCAATTTTAGAGCCCAGAATTAGTGGTATCTCGGCTGCTAGGAAAATAAAACAACTGGGACTCAAAAACTACTTGATGGAAGATGCTGTGGGATTCAGGGGTGGTATTTGGATCTGTTGGAATGATGATTCCTTTAACCTTTCTCTCATTGAAAAAAGTAATCAGTTCATTCATGTCCTCTGTACTTGTAGCAATGGGGCCAGCTTCCTCCTGACTGTTGTTTATGGCAGCCCTAGAGAGGAAGATAGAAAAGTTCTCTGGTCGGCCCTTAGAAGAATCAGTGAAACTATCTCTACCCCTTGGGCTCTTATGGGGGATTTCAATGAGATTTTGAGTGCTAATGAGAAAAAGGGGGGTGTACCTGCCAACCTATCCAAATGTTCAAAGTTTATGGAAGTCCTTGATGACTGCAACATCATGGACCTTGGCTGTCATGGTGCTAAATTCACTTGGAGAGGATCTAAATGGTTACACCTGGACAGAGTTTTCAAGAGACTAGATAGGATTTGTGCTAATGCCTTATGGAGAACTGCCTTCCCTGAAGCTACTGTCAAAGCTTTGCCTAGGCTCAACTCAGATCACAACCCCTTGCTGCTCTCTCTTAGTCCCCAGGTTTCTAACTGGAGAGAGAGACCTTTCCGGTTTGTGGCTGCTTGGCAAGATCATGGTTCCTTCCCTTCCTTCCTCAAAGAGCATTGGAATCCCAATTTTGATGTTTCTTCCTCCTTATCTCGCTTGGTCAATCCGTTGAAGGTGTGGAATAAACAGGTGTTTGGGGATATCTTAACTAAGAAGGAGAGGCTGTTATTGAGTCTCCAAGAGTTGCAAGCTAGAATTCATTCTACTAATGATGATTCCCTCTCCCCTCTAGAGCTTAATTTACAACAAGACATCACTGCTGTGCTGGAGGCAGAGGAAAGTCTCTGGTTCCAAAAATCTAGAACCAAATGGATTGAGGATGGGGACAAAAACACAAGATTTTACCATATCACTACTATGATCAAGAGAGCTAGGAACAAGATTCTTGTCATAAAGAATGAAGTTGGTCACTGGATAAAAGAGGAAGAGAGCATAATAAGGCTATTTCTTGCGTTTTATACGGGTCTTTTCACTGAAGATCACATAGCTAGACCTTGGCATAATACTATAACTAAATGGCCTAATCTCTCTCAACAAGAAATGCGCATGTTGGAAGCTCCTATTAACCCCCAAGAAATACATCAAGCTTTCTTTAAAATGGGTCCTTTGAAGGCTCCTGGGCCGGATGGTTATCCAGCATTATTCTTCCAGAAAAATTGGGATGTCATTGGTAAGCAAACTGTGGCTTCTGTTATCCATCTTTGGCTTAATCCTGGGAATATCAAAGACATTAACAAAACCCTTTTAGTCCTGATTCCTAAAGTTCAAAATCCTGAAAGGGTTGCCCAGTTTAGACCGATTGCTCTATGTTCTGTGTTATATAAAGGGATTAGCAAGATCATTGTGAACAGGCTGAAGCCATTCCTTAAGAAGTTGGTATCTCCCCACCAAGTCAGCTTTGTGCCTAACCGTAATATTCAAGATAATATCATCATTGTTCAGGAGATGATTCATACCATGAACAGGACGAGAGGGAAAAGAAGTTTTATGACTGTGAAAATTGACTTAGAAAAAGCTTATGACTGTATTTCTTGGGATTTCATTCAAAGAGTTCTTGAGGAAATCGGTATTCCTTCTAAGTTGATCTCCTTAATCATGGCCTGCATTACTTCCTCTGAATTTGAGCTTCTCTGGAATGGGGCTAAAGCTGGAGCCATTCTTCCTACTAGAGGTCTAAGACAAGGTGACCCCATTTCACCTTATATCTTTGTTTTATGTATGGAGAAACTCTCCCACCTTATTGCTGATGCAGTAGAAAATAAAAGTTGGATACCCTTGAAAGCTGGAAAGGGTGGACCAAGGATTTCTCACTTGCTTTTTGCAGATGATTTAATGTTGTTTGCGGAAGCTTCAGAAACCCAAATTACCAAAATCATGGAGATCCTGAATTTGTTTGGTGATGTTTCTGGACAAAAAGTAAACAAAGATAATACCAGTATTTTCTTTTCAAGGAATATTGATGAGGGTCTATCCAGGAAAATAACAAGCATCTGTGGCTTTGCTCCTACAAAAAACCTTGGGAGGTACCTGGGTTCGATGATGAAGCATGACAGAGCTAGCAAGAGCCTTTATAGTGAAGTCCTGGACAGAATTCACAAAAGGCTGAATGGGTGGTCTAAGCAGAATCTCTCTATGGCTGGTAGAGTTGTCCTAGCCAAATCAGTCATTTCCTCTATCCCTATGTTCCACATGCAAAATAACATCATTCCTCTGGGGATCTGTGATGAAATTGAAAAATTCCAAAGACGATTCATTTGGGGTGGTACTAAAGAAAAAAGGTCAGCCCATCTGGTTTCTTGGGAGAAATTGTGCAAGCCTAAGTGCTTGGGGGGCCTTGGTATCATTAACTTAAGGAAGCAGAATGAAGCTTTCTTAATGAAAATGGCTTGGTCTATTATTCATGATCCTCACCAGCTCTGGTCTCGAGTTCTCCTTGCTAAATATGGGAGGAAGGTGGAATTGCATGGTAATTGCATCAGTAAGGCTTATGATTCAAGACTTTGGAAGAATCTCTCTAAAATCTGGCCTGTACTTCTGGACAACTTGAAGTGGAACATTGGTGATGGTAAAAACACCAATTTTTTGCTAGATGATTGGCTTGGAGATATTCCTAAGCTGCTAAATATTGCAGTCATGGAACCCCATCCTCTGCTCATTGCTGATACTGTGGCTGACTGTATTGACAAAAACTCCAACAATTGGAACTTCACCTTTCTTCATCGGTTCTTTGAACAACATGTGGTTAATTTGATAGCAGCCATTCCCCCTCCCACTACTTCAGCTGGGTGTGATGTGCTTGCTTGGAAGGATCTGAACCCATCGATCTCTTTGGTTAAAAAGGCTTATACAAGCCTGATGAAATTTGATGCTTTATCTCCAAACTTTCACTGGGAGATTATTTGGAAATGGAAAGGCCCTGAAAAATACAAATTTCTGATCTGGAAGCTTGCTCATGGAAGGATTCTGACCAACCAATTAGTTTCCAAGTGGGGAAATACTTCTGACAGGTGCAAACTCTGCCCTGATAAGGTAGAAACCATTCTCCATGTCTTTAGAGATTGCCCCCGTGCCTCTAAATTCTGGAATTGCTCTTTGTTCACTACTCAGCCTCCTTTGTTCTTTACTGAACAGACTTTGCACATCTGGCTTGATAATTGCTTATTATTTTCTGATGTGAGACAGCCTAATTGGAGAGATTATTTCTTTATATCTTGTTGGTATATTTGGCTGTGGAGAAATAAAGATTGCCATGAACAAGATTTCAAGATGCCTGATAATGTGACTGGTGAGATTCAAAGAAATTGGGTGGTTTTGTCTAATGCTAAACAGGTGCTCAGCCCAACCTCCAGATCCTTTAGCATCAGGACTCCCACTCATTGGATTCGGCCAGAGGTGAATTGGCTTAAATTAAATGTTGATGGAGCCGTTTCTTCTAAGAGAGCAGCTTGTGGAGGTCTCTTGAGAAACAAGGATGGTGTTTGGGTTGGTGGCTTTCAATCTTTCCTTGGTTCTTGCTCTCCTCTTCATGCTGAGCTGTGGGCTATTCTCCATGGTCTCGATCTAGCTTGGCAGCTAGGTACTCCTAAAGTGATTGTTGAGAGTGACTCCTCTCAAGCAATCAACTTGCTTTCCTCTAATGGGAAAGATGCTCGACAACTGCCCCTGGTAGTTAGGATTCGAGCTTTTATGAAAATAAATTGGATGACTGCTCTTTCTTTCACAAACAGAGAAGCTAATAGCTGTGCTGATTGGCTAGCAAAGGATGCTCTTTCCAAGCACCTTGGTGTCTACCTTCTTTTGAATCAACCGTCTGAGCTGCAAAATCTGTTGGAGAAAGATGTCCAGACCCCTGCTGGCCAACCATCTGTGTGGAATCCTGACTAAGACCTTTGTGTTGCTTCTTTGTGTTTTTCTTTTCTGCTTTTTGTTTTGTTCTTTTTTGGTTCTGTTTCTGTTTTACTTTTTGTTGGGGCTTTGCCCCTTTTCTGTACCCAAAAAAAAAAAGTAATCAATTACCTGAAACAGAGGACACAAAAATTGGGCCACTGTGAACAAAGTAATCGATTACCTGAGCATTGGTAATCGATTACCTAGTTCAGTAATCGATTACCAATCTCAGGTAATCGATTACTAGGAACAGGGGAACCCAAATTGAGCTACTGTCTTGTTTTGAACTTTTGGTAATCGATTACCTCAAGGGTGGTAATCGATTACCACAGTGTAAATTTTGAAAATATGTGTTTTTAAAACCTAAAATAAATGGTATTACATGGAGGGTTATAATTAGTATGTTTTATGCTTCCACGAGTTTTGCATTTACAATTATGGTGTTGTTTTGATTATTTACGGAAATGGTTAATGGTAAATAACAAGGAATTCAAAAAAGGGAAAAAGTTTATCCGTAATTCAGTTAACTCAATGACTGTGATTGTAACTGCGCTTAATACCATATGAAATGTTAACATTTTCGGTACGTAACGGCCTGTTACAACTTTCATGTATTTATATTTACCATTTGGAGAATCATAATTTGATAATTATGGACCTTGTGTAATATTGTAAAATATGTATATGATGAAAGGGCATTGGGCCTATTTTAGATTATGATTTATATGCAAATTGTTAAGAATACATGAAATTGGATAATGTAGTTGAAATGGTTCTAAGTTTTGACAAAGTAAGGAATGGATTGTAAATGAATGAAAATAATGCAAATTGTTATGGGTTGTAAAAGCTAGGGATGCGCAAAATGTCCGATAGAACTAAATTGTTTTAAGAACCACACCAAATTTAACCAAAAAAATCGGTTTTTTAAAGTAGTTCTCGACCTTGAATCGTTTTTAATTTTTTTAAAGGAATTCAGTTTGACCCAATTTAAAACTGGTTTACTGTTTATCAAAAAAAAAAAACTGGTTTGCTAGCAATTCGAACCGAACCGAACCAATTATGCATCGCGCAATTTTCCTTCACTTGTCGACGACTCATCTCATGTTTAATATCGTTCATTTACAATTTACATTTCGCTTACTCTGTCACTCACTTAAGAATTCTTCGAACCCTAATACAGTATTCGTTTTCCATTCACGAACCCTAAGTTCTTTATGTCAAGAATCATCCAACTCTAATCTTCTTCCACTCGAAAACCCTAATTTCGTTCACAGTTTCGATTCATTTCATTCTTTATTCATTCGGTATTTGTCTCATAGGAAGAAACTGACCTCGATAGGATTGAGCCTGCCCCAGTCTTCTTCGATTAGGATTTGCTTGGCTATCCTATCAAGAGATTATACACAACGAGTGATTCTACCTTTATTCCCCAAATACTCTCATCCAATCACTGTGAGTTTCCAACTTGTTTAGCTTAGTGATTTGGGATATGCTCACACTGAAGCTTCGAACAAAGGTGAGAACTACCTTCACCTTTGTATATTGCCAATTCAATTTTTTATTTGTAAGGTCTTTGGTGATATTAGGGATTTATGGTTTTTTGTTCCCCATTTAGTTAATGAGGACTGTCTCCCCGTGCATGAAATAAGGATTGATATTTACTCTACGTATATAATGCATGATGTACCATGGTTAGGCTGAGAAAGATAGTTGGAAGGAGCAATAGTATTTTGAACACTAAAAAAATACTTATTTCGACAGATTTCTCTAAACAATAACATTATGGCCTTGCCCATATAGATAAGATCTGAGGGACAAGCATATTTTTGAGTGCTCCCATAATTGATACTCCTTAAGAAAAAGTACCCCAAGTGATTTTTTTTTCCTAAACTGAAAAGAGTTAGGATATTCTAACTACCAAAAATTCTTATTACTAACTTACTACCCGTCACATCACCATTGGATCAAAGAGAGAGAATGTTAAAAAGTTATTGAAGAGAGAGAGAATGTTAATCTAATGGTGATTAGATAGGTAGTAAGTTGGTAGTGGAAAATTTTGGTAGTGAGAATATCCCTCCTCAACTGAAAAACAAAGGGGCTATATGGTTTTCTTTCCTATTTATTAATTTATTTTTCTTGTCATTTCTAATTTATGTCCATTATGTTAAATTATACTATCTTTGGTTATTTATTTTGTTTGTTTTTCCTTTCAGCTTTTTTTTAAAAAAAATTGTGTCTTGTTTTTTTGGTAAAGGTTGTTAACCCCAAACCTGGCACACTCTGCTATGCAATGATTCAGGATACACCTCTATGAACTGTGTTCCAAAGGGGCATGGTTATACAGTTGAAGCAGGAGCTCATTATGAATAGCTTAAAGACCATTTATGGGTTTTTGACTGTTTATAATACTATTTGTTTATAATACTATTCTCATTATACAGTTTGAATTGGTTTCTATTGTGAAGAAAATGGTCATTGATCATCCATACCATACAATACTTCAAGCACGTACCTTTTATAATACAATTATAAGATAATAGGATTTATACATGACGATAATGCTATTGCTTATGATCATGCTATTGTTGACTCTGCAGAAAGTAGAGTTGGAAGCACTCATAAAAAGATTAAGGACTTCAACAAAGGTAGCTATAGGTTATTTTTCTAAAGGTTTTTATGGTCTCTGTTAACCATCAAGAGGTGTCCATTCTTAGAAGCAAGTTTTCATAGCAATGGAGGGAAATAGTGGGCTAAGATTGCTCACATTCCATGCATAGTTATCAATAGGCAAGTTCTCATATGAGATTCCAGGTGAGTAACTAAATAGAGTCTTTTTTATTTTATATTTTGCCAATAACTCCTTGGTGTTTTCAGTTTTAATACAATGGTAGCTCTATTATGAATTTATGTAGGAAACCAGTGTAATGATGAAAGAGTGTCTCAGAAAACTGCAAGTTTTAGCAGACCTGAGAGAGCCAGTGGATTGGCATCATGTCATCAAGATAGAGATTGGTGTTGGCTAAAACCTTGAATTGATCACTTGATCCTTTTTGACATGTAATTTGATTAAGTCTTCTGAGTTGGACTTTCTGTTGGTACCAAAGGTCTAAATTCTATTTTTTGAAAATTTAAAAACCTGAGAATTTACTTTCTTATCTGATCAACTAATTTATGTATGACTGTTTTCATGTATTCTCATAATAGATCAATACCTGCACCGACCAGCTGAATCAATGCGACTTTGGAATAGCAAAATTCTTGGTATGTCTATTGTTAACAGAGAAACCCTATTGTCTATTTTCATTGTTTATCCAATGATTTATCATCACTAAATTTTGCATATATTTGACAGGTCCAAGGTGAACCAAGCATATCTTACATGTGTTATATGTAAGATGGGGTTCATAAGCTTATATTTGGTGCCAGTGAGTGCCTAATGACATAGCTGATTTTGTACTTGGAGAACTATTGCTTGGCTGGGTAACTAGCTTCTTTAGTATGTTTGGTTCTGGCATATTTATAATTATATATGTACAGAAACTAAAAATGAAGTCCAATTGGTGTCAGCTTCTCTTTCGGGGTGAGAGTGTGGAGTTTGCAAGAGCTTACACCCAAGAAATAGTGCTGAAATATTTTTTGTAGTTGCTTTCATGCTTCAGCGACTCTTGTAGGGCCAGAAGTTAAAGTGATTGCTGGACATCCTTTGCCTTCTGACATATTGTTGAGTTCAGATTCCTCCATTGAATTGCAAAAGGTTATTTATCAAACTTACTGAGATAGAAACACATGAATATAAAAATAATATGTTGTGTATTGATCTAATTCAGAGTTACAATATATAGAGACCCTAATAGGCTTAAGTGAAAGGCCCAGACCTAATACAATCAGAATAATTACAGATAGGAAGTAATCTAATCATATCTAATCATATTCTAACACTCCCCCTCAAGCTGGTGCGTATATATTGTGAGCACCAAGCTTGCTACAAATGTATTCAACCCGAGGACTTCTAAGAGCTTTAGTTAAGACATCCGCTAGTTGATCAGAAGAGTTCACAAAAGATGTCTTGATTTCTCCTGACTGAATCTTTTATCGAATGAAGTGACAATCAATCTCTATATGTTTGGTTCTTTCATGAAATACATGATTAGAGGATATATGTAGCGCAGCTTGATTATCACAAATGAGTGTCATGGATTGCATCTGTTCACAAAGATTAAGTTCCTGAATCAACTGCTTTAACTAGATTAACTCACAGGTAGTGTTTGCCATTGCACGATACTCAACTTCTGCACTAGATCGAGCAACAACGTGTTGTTTCTTGCTCTTCCAAGAAATTAAGTTTCCTCCAAAGAAGACACAATAGCCGGAAGTAAAGCGCATGTCCGAGGGTGATCCTGCCCAATCAACATCTGAACAATCACAAATTTCTGTATTTCCCTGATCCGAATACAACAAATCTTTTCTTGGTGCTCCTTTGATGTATCGGAGGATCCTCACAGCAGCATCCCAATGAGAATCACAAGGGGAATCAAGAAACTGACTAGCCGTACTAACAGCGAAAGAAATGCCTGGCCTAGTCACAGTAAGATAATTGAGCTTCCCAATTAGCCTCCGATAACGTCCAGGATCAGATAACGGCTCCCCCTGTCCGGGAAATAACTTGACATTAGGATCCATGGGTGTATCAATTGGTTTACACCCCAACATACCGGTCTCTTCTAGGATATCCAAGGCATATTTCCTTTGACAGATAGAAATGCTCTTTTTAGATTGCGCCACCTCAATTCCCAAGAACTAACGCAGCTTCCCAAGGTCCTTTGTTTGAAATGCACTGAATAAATGTTGTTTTAACTGACGAATTCCGTCTTGATCACTTCCGATGAGAATCATGTCATCAACATAGACTAACAAATAGATGCACTTATCAGGAGATGTGATCCTATAAAATACAGAATGGTCGACTTTACTGCAGATTAAGCCAAACGCCTGAACTGCAGAACTGAAGCGATTGAACCATGCAGGAACTGATTTGATAATGTTATAAGGTGCACCTTAACACGACTAGAATTCCACGTGTCCCATATTCAACCAGAAAAACCAATTGCTTCCTCAAAACAAGCTTTATTAATCTTAAGTTTTCTCATAATCTTTCTACTGTTATTACTACTTGTACGTGTTTCCATTAAAAACACCAAAACAATATCATGTTTTTCCATCAACATGTTTAGAGTTTGGCCAAGGTTGGGTTTAGTCGCACCCCTGTAGTTCCAAAAAAAGACAAACATAAAATTAGTTACTGGAATGTTGTAGGCTGAGCATGCACTTGTGACATGTGACCAAAAACCTTCGTTCTCGTTCCCCGCTGAGAACCAACAACTTTACATTTATTAGGACTAATCCTCTACTGACTTGATCTTTCTCGTTCCACACTGCACCTTCGTCTTGCCATCCTCTCGAACTTCTAAAGTTACATCTTCCATCGTTTGGGACAGATCATCCTTACTAGGATTGCTTTCATTTAATGGCATCTCATCTTCCTCGTCAAACTCTTCTTCCTCCTCTGATCCCCATTCCCCATTATGCCTTATGAGGACCTCTTTAAAGCTTGCTTCGCCTTCCGTCCAAGACTCATTCATGTCTTTTCACAAGAGACTGCTCATTGGAAAAAGCCCCCTCTATTTTTCTTCCTCCAATTCTCATATTTCCCCCCTTTTCTTTTCCATAGATATGTATTTTCAATATATATATATATATATATATATATATATATATATATATATATATATATATATAGAAAACTAGATAACTAGTAATATATATAATATTTTTCAGGCATCCTCCAAAACTACATTACTGATGTCTCGTCGATGAGCATAGCTAGGAAGCATGTTTCTAAAAGCAAACATCTCTAGCTTTATTCAATGTACTTGATATTTTATGCTGATGTTACTCAATTTAGATTTGATTCGAAGTTGTCTATTCCCAAGACTAAAACCAAATCAACAGAGAAAGCTATTGCATTTGAATGTATCAGATACAGTGATTGTTGAATATCATATTAATTGTAGTTGTGTTTAGGGGCGGACCTACATAGGGTTAGGGTGGGCCCACCCCCTCTAAAATTTGAAAGAAAAAATTGTGACGGATAAAGAGATATATGATATCAAAATTTGGTTAATAATTTTGATAAAAGGAAAAGATTCAGCTGCGACCTTATCCAAAACCAAAAGCGACGCAAGTTTACTACTTTTGAATATGGCGAATCAGTCTATGAAATATACTATAGTCTAGACAGGCTCTATTGAATGAGGAAGACGAAGAGATAGGAAAAGAAGAAGAAGAAGAGAAAATGGTAGAGAAAGGTAATATTATTTAATTTGTTAAGTGCCTAAAGTCTTAGCAAACAAAAATATTAATGTATTACATATTCATTCATACTTTTTCTAAATAAATGGTTATTTACACAAAATGAGTAATATAATTGTTAAAATTATTTAGGTATGTTACAAAGGTGAATTAGGTAGATTAATTAGACTTGTCCTCACTCTTTCAGTTTCTGCAATCATAAATATAATCAAGAATAGATTTCGAAATAGAATGGAAAATCAATTTCTTTCTTGATGATTTTTTAATTACATGCATTGAAAAGGAAATTGATTTGAGTTTTAGCACGGATTCAATTATAGATGAGTTTAACAATATAAAAACAAATAGAATAAGAGTTAGATGAAGTGATCTTAATTTCTATAATAAATTTCTTTAATACTAGGTCTATATTGTATATTTCAAATACTTTTATTTATAATATGAGGAAAGATTCGTCTACAATTTTTTTTTTTACAAATTTTTACAAATTACACTTTGTACTCCCGAGAGAACATAGTGTAACCTAGTGTTCTCCCGAGAGTACATAGTATAGTTTGTAAACAAAAAGTTTGTAAATATAACCCTCCACTTATAATAGGGTTTTATAATTCTCATTTAACATCAGAATTCAATTTTTCCTACACACCCTTCGATTTTCGTGCTGACATGGGTCCTACATTTAATTTTTTTCTTACACATGGGTCCCACATACTTTTTATCTCTACAACATGAGATTTCAATTCTCATTCAACATGAGAATAATAAAACCCCTTATAATATAGTATATTTTATTTTCGCAACCCTCCCCCCAAAACCCAAATTCCTGTGTCCGGCCCACCTTGTGTTAAACTTCAAAAAATATCCATATCAATGGAGCTAACGAGCACCCCATCATCTTCCCACTTCAAATCCTTTGCCATTGAATCTTTTCCAATCAATTGAAGAGGAACATCTAATGGGGGTGGACTCTGCACGAAATAGACAACTCAAAGTGGTCACTGAAATAATAATTTGAAAATAAATTGAGAGGTAGTTTTTCTTTATTTTTGGCACAAAAAGTTTAGGATGAGGGGTGAAACAACTGTTAAATTTTACTGGTTGAAACACGTCTAAATTGGCTTTGAGAGGACTTGTTTGAAAAGAGTAAATATGTTTCTAATCACTAACTCTAAAAAAGAGATCACAAGGACACTACCATGTTGCGGATTAAAGGCCAATTGATTCCGCGGAAAAAGGGATGTTGTTTGATTTCATTGGCACCAGTAATTGAACCTAGACGACTGGCAGGGTCTCTTTGCAATAGTGCATTAATCAATTGCCTAGCTGCAAGACAAGCCTGAAAATTGACGCATGATCAGAAGAACAGTAGGTAACTGTAAGAATTTATATATGTAATTCATTTATTAGGCAATGTATTGCAGTAGTTGATGCATGATCAGAACAGTGCATTTACACATCTTTTTAGGTGGTATAGTTTATACGTATATGGATATCAATGAAATATATTATTTTCCACAAAACAGAAATTTGAAAGCAAATCCCTATATATTTGCGTGCTTATTCTTTTCTATATGTATTTTACTACCCATTATTTGAAGTTGGGAATTGCATGTATTTGATGCAAAATCTTCTTAAATAGGTGGTACCATGCACCTTAAGAAAACGTCCCATAATTTTCAACTAGTAATATCCATCATTATTTTTGTTTACCGGGATGCTGCTTGGAAAGGTAAGATCCTTGTGTAAGATGTTGGAAAATGTCTTCTGTCTATTCTTTCCTCTAAATGGTGTACGACCGTAGAGCATCTCATACAACAAGATACCTATATTTGGAACATGAAAAATAAAGTTGTGAATATTAAAATAAGGCATCAAGACATCAAAATTAAACATTAACTTAATAAAAGAGGATAAGGGATCCAACCAAGACTAGGGAATGACAAGATAAATCTAACAAAAAGGAGGAAACCATTAACTTTCATGTGCAAGCCCAGAAATGACTTTATATCTCCAGTACACCACAAAACGAAAGGCCTTCAGGTTTGCAAAGTGAACAAGTATTGGCCCACTCGAACCTTGTGCTGAATAATATTTAATTAAAAGAATGTGGGCTTCAAGATTCAAACTTCCCACCATTTGATGAAAGAGGCTATGGTACTAAGTTAAGAACCGATTGAACCTATAATAGGCTGTTAGAGGGAAGATAGGAGTGGTTTTCATCTTTAACATGCCCCCCTAATGCAAAATATATGCAGGAAGCATGAATAAGGTATATGCTTCAAATTGTGTCAAGAAGTAATCATTTGGTTATTGTTGGAAACTATGTAAATAGTGCTTAGATTCATTGTATTAGAAAACCAAATCATGTAATTACATTAATTAGGATAGTTGTGATATTCATATTTCTTACTATTTTGATTATATGAAGGGCCGACTTCATTTTCCCGTGATGTCATAGTTCTCCGCAAAAGCGGGGGTATAGATTTCAGCATAGTTCACGCACATAGATTTGTCTCTCTCTCTTTTCTTTCTCAACATGGTATCATCGCTCGCCCGAGCCCTGAGAGGCAACCCTCAGTCATGTACTAGTTTTTATCCAGTGGACCTATTGCCCATCAATGCCTTTCTCTCTCCGGCAAACGTGTTTTCCACTTCAGTTAGCTGTCGAATCACTGTTGTGTCATCTTTTCAGCAGTCTCCTACCTCACCGTCATCAGCAGCCATCACTGAAAGCCTTAACTAAGTTGTATTTTATGATTTGTTTCCTAGTTTAATTAGGATATAATTATTATAAATAGAGATTAGTACTTTGCAGTTTATATTACATCATTAATTTTATTATTCTTAGTATTCGTTTCTCTCTATACCTAAATCCCTATGATCTCAACAATAGCTATTTATCCCCTCATACTAGACATAGTTCTTAAATTTGAATGATAACCAGAAAGCATGGTACAAAAATTCATTTGGATACTTAAACGAACAAAAAATAAGGCATGCCCCATAATTCAGATTCAAACACGGATGGAAGTGCTTACCGAGGGTCCACCAATCTATAGCACTAGTATGCCCTGCTCCGGTTATAATTTCCTGATATAAAGTACCTTTAAACCTTGAAACATGATAACAATAATGATAACAACAAAAATAATAAAATAATTTTTTTGTGGGCATTATGCTTTTAAGTAGATTACATTAATATGCCCTCATGTTTGATGAAATTATAGTGATGTACCTCCCTTATTTGAATAAAAATTAATATGAAATCAATCCCAACTAGTTTCCAAAGTTACAAAGATCTCTATTTTCTCTTTAGTACGTCTCTACACGCCCACTCACTTATGAGCCCCGAGGATGAACCATGAACTATGCAAAACCCACCTATACTATGCTGAAATTATAGGGACTTAAGCGTGAAAGGAAGAAAATAGATAAAAGACTGAATAATATAAAATTTATATTCATTTGATATGTTATCATATGATACAAACTATGAATTACTGATCCATTATCCTAATATTAAACTCCATATCCTAACTAATAAACGAGGAAATAAATCATGAAGTATAAAGAGATAAGGACACTATTCCTAATAGATTAATATGAACCTTGGGAGAGCCTTTCCTCAATAGCTATCCCATGAGGTGGGAGAGTCCAAAGTCCATATAAACTCTATATTAATCACCCATATAACCAATATGGGACTCAAGTCTCATACCTTGCAATTAGATCGTAACTTTCCACCACACTCTACAGGCTCGGTGCTTACTAGCCCTGGGCGAACAGTGCAATGGGTCGTTGCCCACGCGGGCTAGTTTTGTTCTAGTCTTTTACTAGCCCTGGGCGAACAGTGCAATGCCAGTTTCACTGGCTGCGCCGCTCGATTGCAGCTGGAAGACATAGTAGAAGGCTTTGATATCAATTGATATGAACTTTGGGAGAACCTCACCCCAAAAGCTAGTCCATGAGGTAGGAGAGCTCAAAATCCATATAAACCCCAAATTAGTCATCCATATAACCAATGTGGGACTCAAGTCCCATACCTTTCAATTACATTGTAAAGTAGATCATCTAAGATACTTATTTTAAGATATAATCAAGATATTATGAGATATTTTTCATATATCCTAATTTCTAACTACTCTGATTATACTACTAACTTCATGATTTGTTTGACTATTGTATATAAAATAAGCCTAGACGATGTATACCCTAAATATATAATAATACAGTTTTTGAAAAGTTGTCCAGATAGCTACATTAATAATAAGCTTAATGCACACGATTTATACTCTTCAACTTAAGGGGATGCATTGAAATAGATTGCATTAGCTCACAATTACTTCATTTATTGTAGATAGTTATACTGTTCTACTACAAGCTGCACATAGCCCACTATTTTCGAAACAAACATAAGGGGCTATAACACTTAGGTATTGAACTTACAATTGTTTCTTTCTCCCTCTTTCATTTCACATTTTCAATTTTAACATGGCAAACCTATTTTCAATTTAAAACAGAGGGATGTCAATGTAGCTTTAGAAACGGGGGAGATTTACACATTAAACCTTAAGGGTGATCTTTGTCGTTTACTTATATAGTATGAAGCAGAATTGAAATTCACCATACAGGGGCAATGTATTCTTCAGTTCCAACAAAAGAGTTTGATTGTGTAACCGGCTCTGCAACAAATATCGGTGGTGGTTGACTTCGTGATCTTCTTCTATTAGTAGGTACTGAGTGCTTCACAACCTGCAGGAATAACTTTCAATTTAAGCATCTGATAATTATAAAGAAGAAAGACAACCCTAGAATATAAGTTCCTTTACTAATTCTAAGGTGCAAGTCCCATAATGACGATGTATAGGAAAATAGAGAAAATCTTCTCAAGCTATGGAACATACATGGCAATACATTTTGTTTTATGTAGTAAGAGTTAACAAAAGTGCTGTTACTAAAATCAAATTGATTGAGATTGAAAACAAAAAGACTTGACATTTCATGTAAAAGACTACGTGAATTGTAAATAATAGAATTATTTTATTATTAATTGTAATAGTTAGAATTCTCTATAACTGTATTTAGGCTTAGGCCATTAGGTTTTTTAGTCTCTTTAAATAGAGAACTCTTGTACAAATATTATATAATTCAATGATATACAAATCTTCTTTTCTAGTTGGTATCAGAGCTCTCTCGATTCTGGGGCTCTGCTTTCGCAAATCACTACCTCTAAAAACCAAACCCTTTTGCCTCTCGCAGCCACAAAGCCGCCGTCGAAAAAAAAAATTCCAGAGACCTTTAGGACCGTGAGGACCCCTGTTTCACTCTGTTTTCTCATATCTATCATTCTACGGAGGTTTCTTTTTTATCAGATGACCGAAACAGCTCAAGAAAAACAAAAAAAAAAAAGTATTGTTCACGTGACACTGTTCATCACGCACTGTTCATCGGGTACTGTTCATCGAAAAAAGGAGAAACTTATTTTATTTTTCTGATCAACTATATTTGGTAAGATCACACATCCTACATCTCTTATTACATCTTGCACTGATTTAAAAAATTCATGGATTATGGATTCTGGTGCAACTGATCATATGACCTATCTAGCTGATTCTTTTCTTTCATATCACCCTACTAGTGGTATCCGTACTATAGCTGTAGCTGATGGATCCCACAAATCAGTTGGGGTTCTGGTAACATTAAAAAATTCAACCTTCCTTATTTTTAAAGAATGTTCTTTATGTTCCTCAACTCTCTACCAATCTTATCTCCACTTATAAGCTTACAACTGACATGAATTGTGTTGTCACCTTTTTTCCTACCCATTGTGTTATTCAGGATATCACTACGGGAAGGACGGTTGGAGTTGCTAAGGAGCAGGGTGGGTTGTACTATCTCATTCGAGAGCATGCTACAACGGATACTGGGAATCAATTATTCATGAGTCATCACCCATCTACTTCATTCTCACAGATTTGGCTTCATCACAAACGCCTAGGGCACCTGTCATTTGGATCATTGAAGTCAATGTTTCCTTCTTTGTTTAAGGATCATGCAATTGACTCCTTCCATTGTGATGTTTGTGAGCTTACGAAACACCACCGTGTGCTCTTTCCTTCAAGTTCAATAAAGAGCATTGAGCCTTTTACTCTTATCCATTCAGATGTTTGGGGCCCTTCTAAAGAACATAATATTTCAGGTGCTAGGTGGTTTGTTTCTTTTATTGATGATTGCACATGGATATTCTTGATGAAAGACAAGTCATAAGTACCAGAATTGTTTATTCGATTTTATCAAATGATCGAGACACAGTTTGGCAAAAGTATTAAGCGATTAAGATTTGACAATGGTACGGAGTATGTCAACCAGCATCTGTCACAATTCGTTTCAGATAAGAGCATGATTCATGAGTTCACATGCGTGGATACCCCTCAACAGAATGGGGTTGCTGAAAGAAAAAATCAACATTTGCTTGAAGTCACCAAAGCATTATTGTTTCAGACATCTGTACCCAACTCTTACTGGGGAGAAGCCTTATTAACTACAGCCTATTTGATCAACCGTTTGCCTTCCAGAGTCCTTGGCCATGTAAGTCCTGTTGATCTCATGACTTCTTTTTTTCCTTTTGTTCCAATTATGCAAAGTCTCCGGTCTCGTATCTTTGGATGTGTTGCCTTCGTCCATATCCATAAACAACATCGGAGTAAATTAGAGCTTAGAGCCATTAAATGTGTCTTCCTTGGTTATGCTCCCAACAAGAAAGGATACAAATGTTACCGCCCTCCAAGTCGTAAATTCTGTCTCTATGGATGTTAGCTTCCATGAATCTGAGTCTTGATTTCTACACCCTCAACTTCAGAGGGAGAATAGTTTAGAAGCTTCATCCATTTTCTTCGACTTTGAGTCTCCCTTTATGTTACCTACATCTTCTACTCCAGTAGTTACTCTACATGACAATGAGAAGGAAGACTTAAGTGCTGAGGTTGAAAATTCATCTGATTCCTCATGTGACATGCCTCCTATTGATAGACAGAAAGTACACAAAATTGGGACACCCGAACTATTGTACGAAAGGAAGAAACAACCCACACTGCCCCACCAGCAACTGCAATTGCCTGAACCGCTGGTAAGTACTGAACACACTACTCCTTTTATTCCTGAGCCTGATATTAATTTTGATGACTTACCCATTGCTGTAAGAAAAGGGAAAAGGTCTTGTACCCAACACTCTATTTCTCATTTTGTCTCCTCTAAGAATCTTTCTATGCAGCATAGAAGTTTTATTACAGCATTTGACTCCATTTCAATTCCGAAATCAGTACATGAAGCATTAAAAGATGATAATTGGGTTCAAGCCATGCATGAGAAGTTGAATGCATTGGAGAAGAATAATACATGGGAAGTTGTTGGCAGGCCAAATGGAAAAAAGACAGTAAGGTGCAGATGGGTGTATACTCCGAAGGGTATAAAGCTCGATTGAGAGGTATAATTCTGATGGGACTCTTGAGAGCTATAAAGCTCGATTGGTAGCCAAGGGATACACACGGACCCATTGCATTGATTACAAAGAAACATTTGCTCCAGTGGCCAAAATGAACACTGTAAGAGTTCTATTGTCCCTCGCTGCTCATTTTAGCTGGGATTTGAATCAATTTGATGTGAAAAATGCCTTCCTCAATGGTGAATTAGAAGAGGAGGTTTACATGGAGATTCCACCAGGATTTAATTCTACAAATGGAGATAATAAAGTTTGTAGGTTAAAGAAGGCGTTGTATGGCTTGAAGCAATCCCCGCGTGCTTGGTTTGGAAGATTTACCAAAGTCATGCTTTCATTGGGATACAAGCAAAGCCAAGGGGATCATACACTTTTCTTTAAACATTCTCAGGAAGGTAAGACCACTATCCTTCTAGTTTATGTTGATGACATTATTATAACAGGGGACGATATAGGTGAGAAATGTGCTCTGAAAAAAAGACTGACTGCTGAATTTGAAGTTAAAGATCTTGAAAAACTGAGATATTTTCATGGGATAGAAGTTGCTCATTCAAAGCAAGGGGTATTTATTTGTCAAAGGAAGTATGTTCTTGACCTCCTTAAAGAAGCAGGAAAACTTGGGTGTAAACTTTCCAGTACTCCGATTGAGCAGAATCAGTGGCTAGGACAATATCAACGAATAGTGGGCAGATTAATATATCTAGCTCATACTAGACCTGATCTAGCTTATGCAGTTAGTGTTGTTACTCAATTTATGCATGATCCGAGGGAAAAACACTTGCGAGCTGTGGACAGGATTCTCGAATATCTGAAAGGCACATCAGGTAGAGGACTATTGTTCCAGAGAGGAGGAAACTTATATTTAGAAGTTTATACAGACGCCGAATATGCTGGATCCGTGATTGACCGACGGTCTACTTCGGGCTATTGTATGTTTCTCTGTGGAAATCTTATAACGTGGAGAAGTAAAAAGCAAAATGTGGTTGCTAGATCAAGTGCAAAAGTAGAATTTCGAGTTATGGCTCAAGGTATCTGTGAGTTATTATGGCTGAAAATCATTCTAGATGATCTCAAGGTGAGAGATGAAGGAGCTATAAAGTTACTTTGTAATAACAAGTCAGCTATTTGTATAGCCAACAATCCAGTTCAACACGATTGAACCAAACATATTGAAATTGATCGCCACTTCATTAAAGAGAAATTAGACAATTCACTACTCCATATATTCCTTCTGGTCGTCAATTGGCTGATGTCTTAACCAAGGGTCTTCCTAATGATAGATTTAAGAACTTACTACCATGCTGAGAATGATAAATATCCATTCCTCAGCTTGATGAGGAGTATTGTAAATAATAGAATTATTTTATTATTATTTTGTAATAGTTAGAATACTCTGTAAGTGTATTTAGGCGTAGCCCATTAGGTTTTTTAGTCTCTTTAAATAGAGAATTCTTGTACAAATATTATACAATTCAATAAATATACAAATCTTCTTTTCTAGTATATGGTACAAAAGAAGAGCATCTAGACAAACCCAAAATACCATGAGACTTAGCTCAAGCGGTAATGAGAAGAGCAGCTGGGTTTTGATACCTTGTAACTCTTAAAGAAGTAACGAATAATCAAAATAAATTCTTTTAAAGAAAAAAATCAGAAAAAAACGTTTTTTTTTTTCAAAAAGGAGAGAGAGAGAGGGAGGGAGAGACATAGAGATTTGAAGACCTGAGTAATACATTTTCTACCAAACTAGATCACTGGAAATATAAAAAGTGTGTGTGTCAGGAACGCCATTTGATTTCTTATGGGTCCAGAATTTCCAATAATTTATATAAATGGAACATGTGTATACAGGAATAAGGATACATACCTGGGGTTTACAATATGTCATAAATGAGAGGTCAAAATCAGTTAATACAAGATGGCCATCCTTCTGAAGTAAGATATTTTCAGGCTTTAAGTCCCGATAAATTATGCCTAAGACAGATACAGTAAAAAGAAAACAATGTTCAGATAACTAAATAACTAAAGAATCAGACTGTTATTTTTTTTCGTTCTTATTATTGTGCATAATGGAAGATTCTTTCAAGACCAATTGCTTACAAGAGAATCACATGCAATATGTCAATTGTAGCATCCTAAAAATTTATAGGAACGATTAAGAAAGTATCATAAAAAGCCTTCAAAAGGAATAAATACCATTAAAGAGTAGGTCATTGGACCATGGAGGAGAATTAGGCCCAAAAAGAATGAACGCCTTTAGTAGGATTAGCTCAAAACCAACAAGATTGACCCAAGAGCCTTAGGCCGTGAAGCCCATTATGGGAAGCCTTAACTAAGGTATAATGGAGGTTTAGTTGGTCTTTGAGCTAAAAGTTGAAACCATAGTTTATTAGATTTGGCCTGAGTTAGAATAATCAATGTTAGATTAACTTAAGTAATGACTGAGATATACCATAGTTGAGTTCGCAAGCTAAGCCTAGAGCTTAGGACTAACCTAGGCATCATTTCTCTTAACCTTAGTTAGTGTACGCAAGTGACCCTTGGTTTGTCTCTTATTGGCCGAAATCTATGAAGGACTAGGAAAACAAACTAGATTCGTGGAATACAGGTAATTATGGCCATCAGTTCTAAAAGACAACACCTAGGTTCTAGGAAATCTTGGCTACATGATGAGTTGGTTGAAGTAAGAAAGGTCCTCATTAGCCAATTTGGATGAAGGAGGATTAAGCAACATACGCTAATTGGTGATAGGAGGATAAGGAAATGATAGACCTTTGTTACGGAATACTTTTGAAGATTAATGGTAAAGCTACATTGATAAATGGTGAATTGCCATGTTTGGTTTAAGTTAACAAAATCAATTGACTAGTAACCTTTCTTTACTAGTAATATGATTTACAAAGAAATTAAGGATTTCAGATTACCACAAATTATATGGTATTTGTGAATCCAACTGAAAGGGAGAGCATCAAAAGAAAATGTAAGACAAAAATACCCCAGCTCACATCAAAACATAGGTTTGGTTTTTGTCTTCACAGCAAGAGAAAAGTTAAGATTACTTTCGTAAAATCATCATATATTACCAGTAATATTTTACAATCAACCAAACATATATTTAGTAAAATTATTAAATATTCCCAGTAATATTCACGTCTACCAAAGACCTTTTTTATACCATTCCCGATAAACTGGATTTGTCATGATATTACTGGAAATCATGATTCCCAGACATAATTTTTTTTCTTGTACCAAACACACCCCCTAATAGGGGTGTTCATCAACCGATCCAAACCGATTCAAACCGCGGGGACCGAACCGAAAAACCGAAAAATCGAAAACCGAAAAGAAAACCGCAAATTTTAATTGGATTGGATCGGTTTTCGGATTGGTAGATGAAAACCGATCAAATCCAAATCGATCTAATATATTAATTTTCCTCTACCTACTTAGGGCTTTCCCTACTTAGGTCTTTCCCCGATCATGGCCAAAAAATTTCTAAATCCAAGACTCAGTGACCCATCAACTAAACCCAAGAAAAAATCTAGTCACATCTCATGAACAAAATCTTTTCTATGTAGAGCTTCATATCTCATTATAAAAAAAAACTATATTATCGTTTACTAATGTTTTTTTGTTTAAAAAAATGATTACAAAGCCAATATATACAAAAAAAACATTATTTGCACAATAATCATGAAACAAATTTTAGTATTTTCAAAAAACCGATCCAATCCAAACCGAAAAAAATAGGATTGGATAAGATCGGATGTGAAAAAAAATCCAAACCGAATGGATGATTACATGATCAAACCGAAGGGATTGGATCAAATGATTTTTGCTTCCAAAACCGATCCAATCCAGACCGCGAACACCCCTACCCCTTAAGAGGAAAAAAACCTAGGATCTACTAAACCTAGGAATTAGTGCAACCGCTGTGTAAGTTGAAATAAGAAAAGCTCCTTCGTTGACACATGTGATGGAGGATTATAGAGAATGTGATAAAAAATGAGATTTGTTTGTAGTAAAAGGAGGCAAATAATTAAGCAAGATAGGAGAGAGTAAAGCAAGGGCTCTCATTGGTCAATTTCAAAAAAGGAGGATAAAAAGCTTCTTGCATGAAATTTCTGCATTGATGAAGGCATGCAAGAGGCTAGGGTTTAATGACCTGGACTACGTGGGGAAGAAGCATGTCACGGCCAAGAGCACAATAAATAGGGCAGCCTAAGTTCACTCAAATACTTACCAACAACATTTGAACCCAATGGCGGACCTACGCTTGGGCACATGTCCGCACTTGCGGACATGAGATTTTGATTTTAGTTTTTTTTTTTTTTCCTTCTCGGAGGTATCTACAATATGTATTAGGTTATCTTATGGTGGTTCATTTTGTTGGTTCGAGTTTGGTCTATTTGTACCTGAGCTTTATACCGAGTGCGAGAACAGTATTGGAGAACAAAGACATCAAAATACCAACATTTTTTGCCAATTGCGGTTTTATCCCTACCAATGAGAACATGATAGATTTCAAGAAGAATTCAGGCCTCCTACTACTTATTCTCCCACATATCTTTCTAGGTAACACCTTTTACCCTCCATGTTTGATGCTCGTGATAAAGGTTCTGAAAAAAGTACAAGAAGAGAGGAATTCTAATACATGCTGAAGAATTCCAAAGAGATAGGCTATGACCATTTGCTCTCAGCTTTTCATTGTTGGCATCTGGTTGCTACTGTCTTGGCCCAACTTTTATTTTTTTATTGTTTTTCCTTTTAAATGATACAACTTGTCTCATTTTGCTCTCATAACAAGGTGAGACCCACACCTTTTTTTTTGTCCACTTTCTCCCCTATGATCTTGTTAGTATATGGGTGTCTTAGAGACAATCTTTTGATTAAATAAAGGACACTAGATGTAGAAATTTATTTGTCGCAAATAAATGAAAGCACTATTTATTCAGTTTCATATTGTGTCTCGATATTATTGTTAATATTATATGAACGAACTGGATAAACCCCTTGGAATAGAACAAGTATCTCTTGAGTATCTGTGATGAGATCACGATCATGAGGATTCAAGGATATTGCATGTCTGTTCCTAATTATATGTTCCTAGTCTAGAGACACTGAGTTTGGGGATCAGTGATCTCGGGTAAGACTAGTACGACTTATCTACTTGTATATGGATACAAGGTAAAGACCTCTTGAGCTGCAGATATAGAGATATCTTAGCTAAAGTCGTGGGTGGACCTATAAGAGTATAGCTCGCACTGAACAGACCCAAAAAGAGACTCTATGAGGAAATCTCACAGATAATGTCATTAGAGTAATCTCTTTATGTTTGGGTATGTCTTTCCTTAGACCAGAAGTTATTACCTAGACTTTGTTCTTGAAGGCATGTTTTGATTGTATGCCTCGTCTGCCTGAAACATGGAGACTCATAGGTATACTGTTGGGCGTGTCCTTAAAAGGCATAGGGTTAGGGTAATAAGCTGAAGGAATTCATCAAATCTCTGTGAGAGATTAGGTTATCTATAAACCGGAGAAATCGGGATGAGATTTACAGGGACTCGGGAATCTATGCATAGTAAAAGAGATCATGAGATGATCTGCCTTTAGAGTCAGTAAATTGAAGATTCCCTATTTCGAATAAAGCTTACCCTAAACCGCAGGGGTTGATACATTTCCTTACCCTAGGTTAATGGGAAGATAACCGAAACGAAGGGAAATACATACGGTAACCAAATATGTGCAATAGGATGATCAAGTCATTAATCTGACTAGTTCTGGGGCAACAAAGCATTGCTAGTGTTCTGTGTTGTTATTAATTGGGTTGTGGGCTTGTTGGGCCCAATCCCAGTTATGTCAGAAGCAAAGTTGGACCTAATGGGTCACACACTAACACCTTGTAGTCATGATGGACTAGTTTTAAAGGTATTGGACCTAATAATGGTTGTTAGCCCAAGAAGCTGTTTGGAAGCCCACTTAAATGGGTGGGTGGTGCATGGAGCTTAGTAATGGGCTTGGATAGTCCAAGCCATTGCTAATTAATTTAATTAGTTAAATTAATAACAAATATTTGAATTTCGAATTTTGAATTTGAAATTTGAATTTGGAATTTGAATTTTGAAATTCGAATTTTGAATTTGAAATTTGAAATTTGAAATTTGAATTTGGAATTTGAATTTTGAAAATCGAATTTTGAATTTGAAATTTGAAATTTTGAATTTTAAATTTTGAATTTGAATGTTTGAACATTTGAATTCAAGTGTTGGAATTCGAATTTGAATTGGTTTTGAAAAGTTATTTCATAACAAAAGGATAAGATAAGATCTTATTGGAACAAATTCCTTGGATCAAGAAGAATCTTTGGAGCATATTTTGGGGCTGTTTGGGGCGCACACTTAGGTGATAAGAATGTCATCTTGTCACTTAAAACAAAGCTCTAATCAGATTTGGTAGTTGAGAGAATAAGTGGGTGAGTTGGTTCAAATTTTGAATGCAACTACTCAACATATTTGAACCCCTTTTAGGGCTGAATTATGCGCATGAAAAACATACTATATGATAATTTAGTTTCATGAGGATAAGATTGGAGGTTGTTGGCAAAATTTGTTTTGCAACAACTCCACCTTATCGTCCCCTTATTCATGCGCCACTTTCAATTTATTTGAAAGGATAATTTCATTTTTGAATTATCATTCTCTCTTCCCTCCAAGGTGTGCGCACAACAACACTTGTTTCCTCTCCTTAGGGTTTTGTGAAAACCTAACCTACACTCCTTCATCTCATGCACCATTCTGTAGGGTAGTTCACTACACCTTTCCAAACAGAATACCTAGTCTCCACCTTCACCATTTGTGCGCATAGCAAGTCTCACTGTGGTGATCATCTGGTGGCTTTCAAGAAGGCGTTCTTGCATCATAGACGAACGGTGGTGTGGATCACCATTAGAGGATTTGAAACCTTCAAGCCTGACAACTGATCTCCCTGACTGATCAGGCCAAAAACAAGGTAACATCATGCTGTCTTAAAGCAAGAATCCATGTGTGCATGTATGTTTCTGCAGTAAAAATTTTGTTTTTACACCTTACATGCATCGGCCTTCAAAGGCCAGTTTACTTTCAGATCTATCGCTTTCTCTAACTTAAAATGACACAACTTTACATCTTTTAAAATGACATGTATTTTTTTCTTAATTTATACATCATTTTTTACTAATTTATGGCTTCATTCTTTTAGCTAGTTAATGGCCATTGGGGTTCCAAAAGTGCCTTTCGAAGTCCTGGAGAGGAAGATGCATCTTGGGTTGACATATAGTGCGACTTGTCAGATATATTGGGTAATATGGGACTTCCCCGTTCTCTCCCCCGATTGAGATATCTTCCCTTTCACCCCGGATTGATTGAATCATCAAAAATTTGGAGCGTGAAGTGTAATTAGATCTATTTTTTGATTTTTTTTGTTTGGGGGGGGGGGGGGGGGGGGGGGGGGTGGTATCCAGATTATTATTATATATATAATTATATAAATTTAAAATAACTTATGGTTGGAAAAGAAAATGTTCCATACTAATGGATTGCTACTCACCCTATATGTTTTTCCTGCATAAATAAGTCAACATGGAGGGTGCTAAGAGTACCTTGAATGTTTTCTTATTTTTCTCCATGAATTATGTCATGTTTATATGCAAGAAATTTTGTGACAAAATTTATCATATAGTCTACTATATGGTTCGGCCATGAAGGGTTTGTGGCTACATGCATGGTTTAATTTTGTTTTCTTTAAGAAAGAATTAACAAAATTTGAATTAAAATTGTTTTTAAATTCGGCCAACTAGAGAAATTTAAGAATATGAATCTTGATATTATTTTGATTTTTAAATGTTAAAAGTCAAAATATATGTGAAAATATTATGTGATAATATAATGTTTGTGTTTGAAGTTTTGAACTTTTCAGGTACAAACAGGAAGGGGATGGTCATGGTGCCCGGATTTAATTTTTTTGAATTTTAAAATTAATGTGTAATCGCGCCTTTTAATTTACAAGTGTATTTGTAATTTAATTTTTTGTAATTTTGTCCCTCCAAAGATGTTTTGGAGTTTCTTTAATTATGTGTAATTAGAGAAATAGGCTAGTGGCGTATAGACGACAAGCGACCGTTGCTTAAAGAAGCAAAATGGACAAAAACGCGAGCACCATGACTATCTCAATATAAACTGTTTATATGCATGTATGATTAAAACGTCTAGTATGCATGAATTGGGCAAACCACGTTTTGTATGGTTATTATGTTTGTCCAATAGCGACTAGTGTATACCGATAGATGTTTGACATAGGTTACGACTAGCATGATAACTTACAACATGCGTTTGATGAAACCTAATTAACCCTAAAATAAAAGGAACCCTTAAAAGGAATAAATAATTAAGCGTATGATTACCTCCCACCACCAATGCTACTCAAATCTCTTCTAAATAGTGGTGCTCCACAACTCAGTTGGGACCCACTGTTTCGTTGAGCCAGAGTAGTGTTTGAAGTGTAAGACACTTAGGGTGCTGGCTTAATGCTTAACTAAGACATAAGTTGCAGGCACAACCGGGTTTATGTGCATAGGGCAATGGTGCTAGGTTGGTTGCATGAGATGCACCACTAAGTGACAAAGAGTTGTCAACCTAAAGTTAAGAGAGGGTATGAGATACTGTTGATAAAGATCAACCCATTATTTAAATTAATCTTGCGGTCTCAGACGGAGATTAAAATAAATAATCGCACTCTTAATCCCACTAAGGTAAAATCTAAAAGTAGATTAACCCTAAGTCAAATAGTAAGGGTCATTGACTTAGATAAAATAGTGGGAGGGGCAAATTATTTAAAGTCTTTAATAATTTGCTTTTAACTACATAACCGTATATTAACTAAAACTATCTTTACATCTTTTTCAGCTTATAGTATGACTAATCCACTGTCACTGCGTTCAATACTCGATACGAATAAACTGACCGGTTCAAATTTTATGGACTGGTATCGGAACCTAAGAATTGTTCTAAGGGCCGAAAAGATTGCCTACGTTTTAGATGTTGTAATACCCGTAGCTCCACGGGAAGGGGAAGAAGGGTTTGCGGAATTTGATTTCGTAACCCATCAACAGCACTTGGATGACAATGTGATGGCAGTATGCATCATGTTGGCATCCATGTCGCCTGAACTGCAAAAGCAGCATGAGCATATGGATGCTCCCTCTATTATCGTGCATCTCAAGGAGTTGTATGATATTAAAGGCAGGCATGAGAGGTATGAGGCCTCAAGAGAACTGTTCTCTTGTAGGATGACTGAGAGCATGTCTGTTGGCAGCCATGTTCTCAAGATGATCGGGCTGATTGAGAAGCTAGGAAACCTAGGCTTCATCATGGATGCCGAGCTAAGTAATGACTTAGTCCTCACCTCACTTCCACCTTCCTTCAGTCAATTCATCATGAATTACAATATGCATGGGATGCAAGTGAGCTTGCCTGAGTTGTTAAGCATGTTAACAACAGCTGAAGTGTCTATCAAGAAGGATAGGACACAGGCTCTTTTGATTGGTGAGCCTAGCAAGGCCAAGGGAAAAGGTAAGGAGCTTGCAAAAGGTGACCACCCCCTTAAGCCCTAAGGAAAATCCAAGAAGAAGAAGGGCAAAAAGAAGGGTAAGAAGTCACCTAAGGACAAGGGTGATGTTGAGTGCTTCCATTGTGGCAAGAAAGGCCACTGGAAGAGGAATTGTCCAGACTACCTGAACAATGTGAAGGACAAGAAGCATGGTGATGCTTCTGCCTCAGGTATTTTCATGATTCAGATAAATTATTCCTATGCTAATCCAACCTCATGGGTATTGGATACCGGATGTGGTTCTCATATCTGCAATATGTTGCAGGTACTTAGGAGCCCAAGGAAATTGGAAAGAAACGAGGTGGATCTCGGCGTTGGTAATGGAGCAAGGGTTGCTGCTCATTCAGTTGGAGATGCTGACCTTATTTTGCCTACGAGCCTTTTATTGCATTTGAATAATTGTCTTTATGTTCCGCATATTTCTAGAAACATTATTTCAATTTCTTGTTTAGAACAAGATGGTTATACTTTCAGTATTAGGGATGGTACTTTTTCTATTATTTTGAATGATATGGTTTATAGTACTGCTTCTTTAATAAATGGATTGTATGTGTTGGAAATGGGAAATGAAATGCTCAATATAGATGTGAAACGACCTAGGACGGATAATCAATCTTATCTTTGGCACTATAGACTAGGGCACATAAATGAAACAAGATTGTCTAGGATGCATAGAGATGGATACCTGGACTCCATGGATTTGGAATCCTATGGACAGTGTGAATCTTGTCTAGCTGGGAAAATGATTCGACAAAAGCCCAAAGGGCTTGAGAGTCATAGGGCTAGTGAGTTATTAGAACTCATTCATACTGATGTATGTGGCCCAATGTCTATTGAGGCTAAAGGTGGATATTCCTATTTCAGTACCTTTACAGATGACAAATCGAGATTTGGGTATATATACCTAATGAGATATAAATCTGAAGCTTTTGAAAAGTTCAAAGAGTTTAGGAATGAAGTGGAGAAACAGCGTGGCAAGATGATTAAGACATTACGATCAGATCGTGGTGGTGAATATTTGAGCCACGAGTTTCAGGATTATCTGAGAGAAAATGGAATTTTTCACAACTTACCGCTCCTTACACACCACACCAAAACGGTGTCTTCGAAAGGAGAAACAGGTCCTTGTTAGACATGGTTAGGTCTATGATGAGTGAGACTAAACTTCCAAAATCGTTTTGGGGATATGCCTTAGACACAGAGGCATACCTTCTAAATAGGGTACCGTCTAAATCTGTTCAGACCACACCATATGAGATATGGAGTGGTAAGAGACCCAACCTGAGTTACCTCAGGGTATGGGGATCGCCAGCTTATGTCAAAGCGTTGACATCAGACAAGCTTAGTGCTAAGAGTACTAAATGTCTATTTGTGGGGTATCCTAAAGGTACTAAGGGATACTACTTCTACTCCATGGAAGAACACAAAGTGTTTGTGTCAAAGAATGCTGAGTTCCTTGAGAAGGATTTGATCTCTCAAGGAGGCAGTGGGAGTAAGATTGATCTTGAAGAAGTGCAAGATCCACAAGAACATATTGAGGAACCCGAGTCTGCTCCGCAGGCGACGTTCTCCAATGGAGAAGTAAACACACAACTCCGTAGATCTACGAGGGTCATCCAACCACCTGAGAGGTACGGGTTTGTGATTTAGAATCAACAAACTGTTGAGGATGACGAACCAAATAACTACGAGGAGGCGGTCAAAGATGTTGACTCCTCTAGATGGCTTGAAGCCATGGAATCTGAAATGGATTCGATGTATCAGAACAAGGTATGGACCTTGGTTCCTAAACCGCAAGGAATAGTTCCCATCGGTAATAAATAGTTCCTATTCGATGTATCAGACCATTCTAGTGACCGCTGACCTTCTAATATTGAAAAAGCACAATATGTTGGAAATCAGGCAGCAAATTTATCCATGCTCCGACAATTATTATCCAAGGCAAAGAATTGTCCAAACTTTTCATGGAACAATAATGAAGGACCTTCTTCTAATGTAGAGAAAGCATAACTTGCAGACACAAGCAAGAGCTCCACAACAGAAGAGTCATCATTGGAGGAGATGCTCAAGCATTACATTGTAAAGAATGATGCGATCCTTCAAAAACTTAGTGGCATCACTAATGGCACTTCAGACAAATGCCATTAATCATCATTCTTAAGGAACATTTCCAATTCATACCGAACCTATCCTAGAGGCAAAACAAAGGAGCAATTCAAGGGTGTCACTTGTAGAAGTGGTATAGTGCTATAGAGAATATTCGCAAGAAGCTAGAAGCCCCAAGTGCGAATTCTAATGAAGAAGTAATTGAGAAAGAATATAAAGAGGAAGTTGTAATTGAAAAGAAGGAAAAGGCCACGGTTGAGAAGAATAAATTCATTCCAACCACCCCACCGAATTTTAACAAAAATTATGGAACATCCGTAGGTTTTTAAAAATTAATTACTGTACATGGTAGCACCTCACAAAAAGATCCTTCCAAATGTATTGCTACTGAACAGTGAATACCAAAATACCATAGAAGATATTATGAACTAAACCCATGCAACTATACAGATTGATGATATATTGAATAACAAACAGCCTAAGAAGGTAATGTGAACTTATAAAATAATGATATAATGAGCCACGTACCTAAACAGTGGAGATATTCCAAACAAATGACAACCTCTGCAGCATAGAATCTGGTTACGTGATAGAAGTTAAGAAAAAATATAAGGGTCGATATTGGATATTATAAGTTTATATAATACAATCATCTGTTTTTTATTAGGTCTAGTTGGTATATGTCCAGGTTAAATGTATGTAGTTAGTAATCAATTCAATTTGATGCAGAATAGCTATTAGCTTATTATATGATATTGGGCTGCGCCTATCACTCTTCTACTGGTCTTTATTTCTCAGTACAAATAAAGTTTTAGGAGAAATAAATGTACTGATCATTCTGGTCCGTGAAGTTCTGTTAGATACTTAATGGGAAACCAAAAATACCTTGCTGATTCTTCTTTGAAAATCTTCATGGGTTGCTTGTCAAGCAATGCAAACATCTCTCCCCCGGAGCAAAAGTCAGTAATCAAACACACATGTGTAGAAGTCTGTTAAGACAAAGGAAATATCAGAACAGATGGCTAAAAGACAACTCAATTGGCACCAGCTCGAGTCGTTAAGATTTGGGTATAACATTGACACGAGAGGTTCAGTTCCTCTAAGCCTTTCTCCCTCCCCTACCTAGAAGCTTGGACCCCTAATACCCCAAACAAACACTAAAAAGGGCCGACCCAGTTCAAATACCCACTTCGTGAGTGTCTGGGGAAGGAAATACTCTAGGCAATCTTTCCCCTGCTTTTTGCATAGAGACTCATTCGAACCCACGACCTGACACACCACGGCAAGCAAGCTTACCGCTGAGCCAAGCCGGCCCTTCAAAACAAACACTAAAAAAAAAGGAAAAATAAAAAGTGGGCTAACAACTCTCCCTCAATAAGACAGCATTAAAAAAAAGGAAGAACATACCAGTATAAAAAGAAGATTATGGAAAATAGAGTAACTAAAGACTCATAATTTGGGTGTATTGGACAGCATCACTATGCATTTTACTTTTTGTACACTAAATGAATTTGGGTGATACTGTTTAACATATTATGTAGTAATTTTGTTGCTAGTACTTTTAGGAATTTATTTAGTTAAGCCAATTAGCTTTGAGAATAACATTGGAAGAAATAGAGTCCTAATAAGATACTATACAGGTTAGACTACTCTAGAAAGGTTTTTACTTGTCAATCAAGATTTGCTATAACTATAAGCCCTGGTAAAAATAAAAAGATGACACAATCATACAGCACTTTCATTAATTATGAATTGTTCCAGAGGTTCTTCCTCATTTCTAGTGGACTCCAAAGCCAGAGTTACTGCTTAATGGATTCTAGTTTGTCTGGTAGAACAATATCTAGCTAGAACTTCACAGTCCAGTCCTGTATTGATCTTAATAGATTTGTTATATTTACCTGAAATGAGGTATATAGTGTTGGAAGAAAAGGATGATCCAGTAATGATATAATCTCTCTTTCAATGCATGCTCGGTGAACCTGTAATAGCAAATATATTCCATCTAAATATAATGAGTGAGAAAACACTAGTTCTCTCAAGCCCAAGTAAAAGAATAGCTTAGAGAAAAAAATAAATTAAAAGAAAGGAATAGCACGTTGTATTTCCAGAAAATAGATCAATCAGCTTATTTTCAACAATTGAAGGGAAGAGTGCAGAAAACCATTAAAAAAGCTAGTAACTTTCTGACATATCCAGACCTTATTACGATTTAACATTACAGATTTTTCCATTGCCTTCATTGCATATAGTTCGCCGGTACCTTGGAGTTCCACCAAATGAACACTGTAGCACAAAACAGAACGACACTTCGATTAAAAAGCAGAACAACTTTGATTCTAGGAAAGTGAATTTTAAAGTATAAGCCCACAAACAGAAACTCATCAAAGTATTTAATGGTACAAATGTGTTTTAGTGAAATGACAAATGAAAAGCGAAGTGAAAAAAGTTTGTTGCTTTTAATCAGTTAACTATTTACTTTTCAAAACCTTACTTTATCTTTATCCAACCATGATTGGTTATGAGGCATTCATAACAACTTTTGTCCAAAAGCTTTTGCACCAAATAGCATTGTTATATGCAGAATCAGAATCCAATTTCAGAAACACTCATAATTCAAGCAAGATTTTCAGGAAAATCAAAATGTCAATGTTATTGACAATTCTAAACAAGTTGACCATCATATTTATGTGGATCTAATGCTTGAATGGAGTAAACATAGGGCTTTCCAATCTGTTCCAAATTTGAAATGTGATCATCAGCATGATCATAGAATTTATTGCCTGATTATCACAATCAGGGTTTTCATGCCTGTGCATCCTAATCAGAATAACTATCATAACCATAGGGATTGTTAGCCTAATTAATCGTCAGATAAGGATCAATCTGTTCCAGTTTTTAAAATATTAGATGGCAAACAAACTGTGTTTCAAAGATATGGATCCATCCACTATAGTAAGTAAACCCAATATTAAGAAAGGTTGGATTGTTAAGAAGTAGGTGAAAATCAATACGACTCTAGAACACAGCCATGCCAGGTGCTGCATCACAGATTCAGTTGCAGATTCAGAGGGTATAGTGAGAGATGTAGACATATGTTTCAGCATTTGGCAAAATGCTCAACGTTGGCAGGTCCAATTCAAACAATGTCTGGTCATGCAGACAATGTTGAATATCACCATGATTCCTATTAGAATAGTATGTTAAAGTAGTACAATGTATATGTTGAGATATATAGTCCCACATTGGTTGTATGTGCAACTAATGTGGAGTTTATAAGGCCTTTGGCACTCCCACCCTTTGAGCTAGCTTTTGGGGTGGTGTATCCCAAGGTTCTTTACATGGTATCAGAGCAAGTGTTCGATACCCCACTTTAAAGTGGGATTAAAATAAAAAGCACAAAAAGGTAAACCAAAAATTGGGCCTGTGCATAATCCACGCTTCAAGCCCAAAGGGCTCTTGTGTGAGGGGCCGTGTTGAGATATATAGTCTCACATTGGTTGTATGAGCAACGAATGTGGAGTTTATAAGACCTTGAGCACTCCCACCCTTTGAGCTAGCTTTTGGGGTGGTGTATCCCAAGGTTCTTTACATGGTATCAAAGCCTCGCCGTCCCCCACTTTCTCTTGTGGACTCTCTTAGCACAGGTAGGTTGGGCCTATTGCATCATCCACTCTTCAAGCCCAATGGGCTCTCATGTGAGGGGGCGTGTTGAGATATATAGTCCTACATTGGTTGTATGTGCAACTAATGTGGAGTTTATAAGGCCTTGGGCACTCCCACCCTTTGAGCTAGCTTTTGGGGTGGTGTATCCCAAGATTCTTTTCAGTATATAATAGAATAGTCTCACATCTTGTATAAGATAGATTAGTTTATGTACTTGTTAATATATATATATATATATATTATATTCCTATGTGCTTGTATTAGACACACAATCATTCAATCTTAAGCTGGTATCAGAGCTCTTTGTTCAGCAAACTTTCGCTTTTGCTAAAACCCTAAGTCCACTGCTTAGGTGTTCTCTCCTTCATAGACGGAGTCACTGTTTACGGCACCGGAAATACTGTCCCAACATCCTTTTTTGGTCGTTTCAGGACAGAACTGCTCTGTTTTGTCTCCTCCTTCCAGATCTGCTCTTGGTTCTTCGTGGGTCTCTTTTTTGGCGCGTGTTTCTTCTTGTTTGGCTATCAGTTAGATTCTATTTGCTTTGTTGTGCAAGTTTTTATTTCCTTCATAAGGGTAGAATCATCTCCTGTTCACACGAAATATGAGGAGCGTTGTTACACGAAGTATCCTCACTTGCGACCCTCTCATGCTGCATATATAACACAATCAAACACTGCTTTATTTGGTTCAGTCTCTCTCTCTCTCCTACAGACTATGCAACACTCCAGACTCTTCTCATGAAGGATTCTCCTCAGTCTCAGCCTTCTGCTCCAGAAAATGGTAATCCTGTTGCTTGTGTTTCTCATTCTACATCACTTGGTCCTTGGATATTTGACTCAGGTGCTACCAATCACTTCTGTGGTAATAAGGAACTCTTTATATCTCTTACTTATTTCGATCATTTACCTTCATTTGTCCTAGCTGATGGCACTAAAGCCCCTGTTCGTGGGATTGGACAAGCTCCTCCAACCTCGTCTTTGACCTTGACATATGTCTAGTACATTTCTAGCATCCCTTATAACTTAACTTCTGTTAGTAAATTGGTCCACTCCCTTACTTGCATTATTACCTTCTTTAACCATTCTGTTTCTGTGCAGGATCCGGGTACGGAGAAGACGATTGGAATGGGCCATGAGTCATGGGGTCTTTACTATCTGGTTGTGCGTAATCCTTCAGTGGCATGCTCTCTCACAGAATCTCCACAACTTATCCACAGTCACCTTGGTCATCCAAATCTTTCAAAATTGCAGAATATTGTTCCTCTTTATCTAGTCTTCAGTCTTCATATTGTCTGTCGTGTCAGCGAGGGAAGCACACACGCTCCTCCTTTGTCAGTCGAGTCAATAAACGAGATGATGCTCTTTTCTCTCTTATTCATTTAGATATTTGGGATCAGATTCGTACTTTGTTTGTTTTAAGCTTTCGGTATTTTATTACGTTTATTGATGATTATTTAATGAAAAATCTTTCTGAGTTATTCTCCATTTATAAAAGGTTTTCTGCTGAGTTATTCTCAATTTGGTGCCTCTATTCGTATTTACATAGTGATAATGCTAGAAAATATTTTTCTTTTTACTTTTCTAATTTCTTGGCTTTAAGTGTATTTTTTTAGTTATTATCGTCTTCAAAAGGATTATAGTTGTTATTCTCCTAATTTTAAGCGTTATATTCTTTCCACTGATGTCACTTTTCTTGACCAACAACATTTTCATTCTATCTCATCTCAGTTGTCACAAGTTGATCAGATTTTTCCTATTCCTTTTCTTGATTTGTCTTTACTAGCTGTAGGTGACTCAATCCTAAAGGAGCGACCTCTTGTTTCCATCCCTGAGGACCGCCCTTTCTCACCTATCAACGTCGTCAGACTATGCCTCCTGTGGACTTGACCCTGGCAGACTCATCGCCTTCTCCTATCGACTCTTCCCCTCCGGATCCTTCACTAGAGGCTCTTCCCATTGCCCAAAAAAAAAGTATACGTACTACTCGTAACCTTTATCCTCTTTATAACTTTTTGAGCTATGGCCATCTTTCTATTCTTCATCCCAATGGAACTTGGGATCTTGTTCCTACTCCTTTGGGGAAGTCTATTGTTGGTTATCAATGGATCTTTACTGTCAAGGTTGGATCTGATGGCCATGTTGACCGTCTCAAGGCGTGCTTAGTCGCCAAGGGCTTTATTCATATTTTTGGCATTGACTATAGTGACACATTCTCTCCTGTCGCTAAGATGGCATCTGTGAGCATGTTTCTTGCCCTTGCTGATGTTCGTCACTGGTCACTCCTTCAACTAGACTTAAAAAATGCTTTTTTCATGGTGATTTACAGGAAGAGGTTTACAAGGAGCAACCACTTGGCTTTGTTGCTCAAGAGGAGTTTGAAATGGTGTGTAGACTTCGTAAATCCTTATATGGCCTCAAACAGTCTCCTCGGGTGTGGTTCAGTCGTTTCAGTTATGTCGTTCAAGCTTTTGACTTGCTTAATCCATAGTACGGTTGATCATTTTGTGTTTTATAGGTGCACATCTTCTGATAAGTGCATCTATCTGTTAGTCTATGACATCATTCTCACTAGAAGTGATAAAGCTGGGATTGACCAATTAAAACAATATTTGTTCAGTCAATTTAAATCAAAGGATCTTAGTAACCTACGTTACTTCTTAGGGATTAAGGTGGCACAGTCTAGACAGGCCATTTCTATTTGTTAAAGGAAATATGCCTTAGATATCTTAGAAGAGACTGGTATGTTGGGGTGTAAGCCAGTTGATACACTCATTGATCCCAATATTAAAAATGGTGTGTTGGTTCTAATGGAGACAAGCTTCTGACAACACTAATTGCAGAAAAATACACCCAAAAGCTCACCCTTTGAACCAACACACCTAGGTTCCAAGAGATCCCCAATACCTCCAAATAGTAATGGAACCAGAAAATTATATTAAAGTAAAATAATGGAGTCAAGCTCCTTACAACACTAATTGCAGAAAAATAAAACCAAAAGCTCAGCCTTAGAACCAACACACCTAAGTTCCAAGAGATCCTCAATTCCCCCAAATAGTCACTTAATTCATGCCCACCTCACTCCAAACACTCCCCCTCCTTTTATCCTATTCTCTAAGAATATTCTAGAACAACTCTCTAACTAACTACCTAACCCACTCACTACTTTTCAAGCCTATCAGTCTAATCACATACTATTCTTCAAACAATCAGATGATGTAAAAAAAAACAATTTGATTGTATATATGGATGATATTAAATAAACTAGAGATGATATAGAAGAAATAGAAACGGAAGAAAGTTCAAGGGAGTGGATTTGAAATTAAAGAACTTTGACAACTCATATACTTCTAAGGAATGGATGTAGCAAGAAGAGAAAACAGTATTACAATTTGCCCAAAATAGTACACTTTAGAGTTGTTGAAAGAAAAAGGGACGCTTGTTGTAAACCAGCTAAAACACCTATGGACTGAAATCTGTTTTAAAAAGATTGCAGATGGAGTTCCATAAGATAGGGGAAGATATCAACTGACTAGTATGAGGCTTTTATACTTGTCCAAACAAGACCAGATATTGTTTACGCAGTTAATCTGGTAAGTCAGCACATGCGTTCTCCTGTTGAAAAACATCTAACTTGAATCTCTTGGGTTTTACCATATCTGAAATCTACACTAGGAAAAGGCATATTGTTTGCGAAAAATGAAATAAGAAACGTGGAGGATTTTACTAATACAGATTGGGCAGGTTCAATGAAGATAGAAGATAAATTTCAGGTTATTGTAAAAAGGTTTGGGACAATCTGGTCACTTGGCACAGTAAGAAACAATCAGTTGTAGCTTGCAGCATTCCTGAAGCAGAACTTAGAGCTCTTGCTCAAGGAACTTATGAACTGACTTGGTTATAAAGGTTTATGGAAGAATTGAAAGGGCCCGACATGGTCCTATGAAGCTGTATTGTGACAACAAAGTAGCCATTTGTGTACGCAATGTTTCGATTCATCATGACTGCACTAAGCATGTTGAGATAGACCGGCAATTTATCAAGGAAGAAAAAAGATGGAATTGTGATAACCTAAGAAAAATAATATTAATAACATTAACAATAAAAATAATAATAATAATAATAGTGTGTATCCTTATGTGTATAATTATATCATGCGAGACATGTTGGGTTTAACCTAAAGTGGTGTTATAAATATTGATATATTTGGTTGACACTAAATGTTAGTGGTATTGGTTATCATTTAATTGGTAATATGAACAGTTATTTTCATTTAAATATGACCGTTACAATATATCAATGATAATTAACGTAACTATGATGACCATGAATTTTACCTACAGTTTCAATAATTGAAATAAGTATGATGATTTTTGATATTACCGTAATTAATGTCTCAATTACAAAACCTCAGCTATAAATAGAGGCTTAACTTAACCAAACCAAATCACTTTCAACCCTCTCCATTTCTCCATCTTCTCTTCTTCTCCTCTTTCTTCTTATTTCAAATTTTTATTTTGTTATTATTTTCCTGACTACCAACTGCACTTCTCTTCTCTAATCGTTTTTCCTCCTAAAAGTCATCAAACACGGAGACCAAGTAATTCTGATCCTTAGGGCATCTAAAATTAGTTTTAGATGAAATTTGGTATACGTAATCCTCTAGGTTATCATGGAATAATTTTATATTAAATTTGTGAAATGTAATCTTAATCCTTGGGGAATTTTAGGATGTTTTCATATATTATATGTAACCCTTAGGGTATTTAAATTAAATTATTTTAACCTCTAGAAATTAATTAGATTAATTATTGGTCTTTGGCTTTACTCTAATAGATGTGAATATTTGAATTATGATATGATGATTGGATTTGAGTTTTACTCTCGTAGATGTTTAATATGAAAAAAATTATGATATTCTTGAAAAAATGAATTTGGAAATTATACTCTTTGATTAAATTGATGTGGATATTATGAAAACTATTTGAGGAAGTTTTCCAATTATAAGAATTGAGACAAGATTTAATTTTATTGATTGTGTGTGATTGTAATAAATAATAGTGGGAAGATAGCTTTTGGGATGGTACCTCCTGAAAGTGATGAACACACAACCTTTGGGCTTTATGCCTTCGATATTACATGATGTGACAATGATGTTTTCCGTTCTTCTTAAAGTGGTATCTGGCAACAGGGTTTACCGGGCTACTAGTAGCAACTTTGGGAAGACGTGTGCACACTAGGATTTGATATTTTAATATGGCCAATTTTGATTATACGTGACTGGTAACAGAATTTCTCAAGTCTATTATGGTTCTCTTCCCACTAAAAGGATTAAATAAAGATTAATATGATTAATAACGAGTTGATACTTGATTTGATTTTTTGAGTTATATTACTTTATTTGATTATTATGAGTTATATTATTTTTTAGTATATTGGATTGGGATTACCAGCTTTGCTGACTGTTTGTATTTGTGGTTGTTTGGCTGCAGTGATCCTTCGGGGAGCAGATTTTCCGTGAAACAGGTTCAAAGGATGGGGTTAGCAGTGGACAGTAAGGATAACGGCTCAGATATTTTTAGCTAGTTCTAAAGTTTAGAAATTTTATGAGATTTAATAAATGCATAAGACATATATCCTTTAGTTAAACTTTAGTCTTTGATTTTATTTTAATGTAATAAATTTAGTCCGGTAACATTTCTCAAATTTGGTTAATTTAAATTTCACAGTTATTTACGACTTTAGAGACTTTACGTTATTATAAATTTTTAAAATTTTGGAGGTGTTACATTAATAAAACATGACATGTGTGCCCACAAAACAAGAAGCAACACATGTTCTAAGTAAAGGGTTTCCTATGCCAAGTTTTGAAAGCACCGGAAGACAAGCTAGGAATAACTAACATATACTCATGAGTTTGAGGAAGAGTGTCTTGACAACTCTTTCCAGACATGCCTCCCGATTTCTAGGAGTTTAGGAATTTTTTTAATGATTATTTGCACTCTATTTTTTTTCCAGATTCTTAGCTTCCTTATTTCTTGCAAGTTTACTGATTTTAAGGTATGTAGTTTTTGGAAGTTTTCCTAGCATATATTTTGTACCAAGTAATCTAAATAAAAAGATAACAGTATAGAATTTCATCTCTGAATACATTTCCCCCTTTTGTTGCGGGCATTTTGTGGAGGGAGTTTCCCAAGAAGGTTTGCGACAGTTGTGGTGGTTTCTTCTTCTGTTTTCTCCTTCGGATGCGTTTGCTTCATGGTTTCCTATTGCTATGGGGATTTTACTCTTTGTTTTTCTTTTGCTTTGTGGTTTCTTAAACCTTATCCTCACATGTTTCCCCCTGCTATCTAAAAAAAAATAAAAAAATAAAAGCAAAACAATTTCTGTCATACATGTAAGATTTGCATATTCAAGGGGGAAAAAACACATTGAATGAAAACAAAAAGATGATCAGCAACGATGTATTAAAAGAAGTAAAGATGTGCATCAAATTCTATGTTGACAAGATAACCAGAGGATGCATGCCACCTATACAATCTTGTTTCCCAAAGCAACTTAAACATATTACCTGCCGGTATCTCCACAACCCAATGGTCTTATGGGCAAAAAATGATGCAGGCCAATCTTATCACCACTTGCAGCTATCTAAGAGTCAGAAATAAAAGTAATGAAAACAACAACAACATAAAGACAACTTTTTCAAAACAAACCAAGATACCAATTTGTAAACCTATCATACACATTCAAATTTAAAGATGAACACTAGTTTGTGACTACCATGCAACTAACCTGCACATAATGAAAACCCTAAACACTGAAAAAGCAACGAAACACATCACAAATATCACCAATAAACATATACTACTGTGACTACAGATGAATCAAACCTGAGCTAAAACTATATATTAGGTAAACCAAATACCAGAAGTAGTACTAACTAAGGCTGACAATTCAGAACTTCGAGAGTTAATGTCAAAGTTGTCCTTGTTTACCCAAAAAAGTTGAGCATACATGTCACTTAAGGATATGGTTAGCACAGAGCCTAGAAGTTGAGTATCAACCTCACATTCGATGTCCAAATCTACCAAAACGTCATTGCATAACTTGTGTTAAAGTGGCTAGTTTGTATTAGGCTCTCTATAGAGACTCAGATATCTTCTTATGAGACTCAGACGACTTCTGTTCTTGTATTTTCTGGATCTGTTCATGAGAGGAAATATAGTGCTCTTGTCTTCAAAAGCCCTCTTCATTTCCATGTAGCAATCAAATAGTATCATATCTTTTGACTAGCCAAATACAAAATTTGCATCTAGTAATAAACATGATTCAAGTCTTGCTTCCTAAAATACTAAACTCAATCATTGACTTCTTCGATGTCTACACCATTGGTTAAGAACCAAATGACTCACGAATTTGATACGAACATTGGGAGAACCTCACCCCAAAAGCTAGTTCGTAAAGTAGGAGAGCCCAAAGTCTATATAAACCCTACACCAGAACCTTAAGTTTCCGATGTGGGACTCCAAGTCCCATACCTTGCAATTGGATCGTAACAAAGTGAAAATACATTTTTTTTAATTATTTTTAGCTAATTTGGCTGTTCTTTTTTCCTGGTATTGGGAGTGTGAGATTATTATCAGCATGAGTAAAAAAGAGAATGAGCATAACTTTGAAACCGATGAAAACAATAGGGGAAGGCAAAGATTGATGCTAATAGTAAAAGGAAAATATAGATTATTGTAAATTTAAAATTGGTAGGATTGGAAATGAGATTTTGGGAGAGAAAAATATCCTCTCGAATGCTACTGAGTCATTTGTTTCTTCTCTGCAGTTTAATATGTAACACATTTCCTTACTCTGTAATTTTTGTTTACTTTGTAATTCCCTTCGTTGTGTATTGTTGCCTATTTCTTACGGGAATCAGTTTACAGAAATGCAAATTCAGGCTCTGTTTGGTTATTGTTTTTAAAAACAGTTTTTTAGTTTTCAGAACAAAAAAACTCGTTTGGTAAAACCTATTTTGTAAAAAATGTTTTGAAAACTGTAACTGTTTTTTGTTTTTAGAATCAAATTTAGAGAACATGTCTGAGTTGTTTTTGTTTTCTGTTTTGGTTTTCAACTTTCAAAAAATAAAAAAAACATAGAAAACAACTATTTCCATAATTATTTTACAAAACAGTTTTAAGAACAAAAAAATCAGAACACAATCAAACAGGCCAGTGTTTTAGTTTCCAATATTTCTCTTCTTGTTTCTGGTACCTTACACAGACAGTGTTGTACGAAGAGCACAGACAAGCTGGATTATCTCTTTGAAGAACTTCCCAATGAAAAGCATGTTGAGGCTAGGGAATAATAAATTTTTAACAACTATAAAGTGTACAAATAATCAAATTGAGAGGACAGTATCATAGTCTATTTGGGTCACAACCAACTATTCAAATCCTTTAAAAGAAGGAGAGAATAGTCTTTGAGTGCTCCAAGGAACTAAATATGACCTTCGAAGATAAGAGCACTAAGTTCTTTTTACCAAATATGTTCAAGAGATGCAACAATACATAGAGTCGGATCATGAGCCTCTCAAGAAGACATATACAAGAAAGAAGAGGGGTGACCTTAAGGAATTGGGTCACAAAGACACTAGGTAGGCAGACCCAATGAATGAAGAGGAGATGGACCCAAATAAACCACAACATATATTAGAGGCCCAAGGACAGAATGAGGAGGAATAGCAATAAGCATAACAAAATGTGTGATGTGGGATGGATGCGTGATATGGAATGATTTGGTAATTATAGCAGAGAGAATATAGGAAGCAGATATAAAAGGATAAATGTGTATAGTGGGGAGTTTGATAAGTTTCATTGTCAATGTCTGTCATTGGGTATGAGAATGTGAGTCAGGCTATGTTAGCCATATCAGTAGTGTCATTTTAATTCTGCAATTTCCCTTTGTAAAGTGTCTTTGTTTGTTGGGTCATTTTAATACCATTAGTGTTGTTGCTTTCCTATTTTACTTGTTGTGTGCAATCCGATTCCATTAATTTGGTATCAAAGCTCCCGATCCTTGAGCATTGAAATGGTAAATACAAGAATAGAGGGACGAGTAGATTCGGTGGAAAGGAGAATGACCCAGTTGGAGGGAATGCGTTAGCTTCGTGATATGTTCTTGACTTTTATGAACAGGGAGAGTGATAGAGGGAGAGAAGAAGGGAACAGGGGAGGAAATGGGAATCCAGAGGGGGATGGTGAGAACAAAGGAGAGCACAATGGAGGAAATGGAAGAGATAAAGATCGGATGAGGCATCTGGAGGTACTATACTTTACGGGAGACGATATGTATGGATGGGTATATTGGGCCGAACGTTACTTCAGGCTCAACCATATTCCACCGGAGGAGCAGATGGAGGCCACATCAATTTGTATGAAAGGAAAAGCTCTGAATTGGTTCCAATGATGGGAAACCCGAAATTCCACTGTCGTTTAGGGGTAGCTGCGAGCAGCATTACTGCAGCGGTTTCACAACACCACTTCAGGGAACCCATATGAAGCTTTGATGTGCCTTCGACAATCCGGTACTATCTCTAAGTATCGAGAGAGTTTCAAAATGTTAGTAGTGCCTTTAAGGGGAGCAGACAATAAGGTGATGAAAGCGGCATTCCTAAACGGTCTTAAGGAGGAAATTCGTGCAGAAGTTCGATTACAACCGACGACTGATATGGAGGCAATCATTTCGTTGGCTCAATGTATCGAAGATAAAGAAACCATACTAGGGAAGAAGATAACCCATATGGGCCATAGTGGGTCATGTACTAATGGGCTAGGGGGCAATTTTCATTCAAGACCAGCCTTGACCACCAACACAGGAACGCGAAGTGGACTAGGCTCGTTCCAGTGTGGGTCCAATAATGTTAGCAATAGAAGTAATGGGCCACAAACCCGACCCAATGAACCTAATGTCATCTTAAGGCAAGGAACAGCTGAAGCAAGTGAAGGCCAATGATCGAACAATGGGGGAATGCCTGATATCGCTAGTGGCGGTGATCGAAGACCAAGGATTTGGCGGCTATGGAGGAAATTGCAGACCACCGATGAAGGAACCTATGTTTTAAGTGTGACTCACCCTTCTCTCCTGATCACGTCTGTGGAAACCCGAAGGGGGAGGTGAGTGCGATGCGACAGAGGACAAGGAAACAGTGAGGGCTATGAGCCCCGAGGACTTGACGATGAGGCTGAGTGTTCACAGTATTGTCGGTGTGACTTCGAATAGATCATTGAAGGTTTAGGGGGAGATCAAAGGGAGAAATGTTGTGGTTCTTGTTGACTCATGAGCATCACACAACTTCTTGCATGACCAGATTGTAAAGGAGCTAGGGCTAATGGTGGATGCTACAAAATCGCATATGGTGGAGGTAGGCGATGGACATCAAGTTTAGAATAAGGGTGTTTGCCATCGACTAACGCTGAAGTTTCGAAATACGGAGGTAGTACAAGACTTCTATCTTTTTCCATTGACGGGAATAGATGTCGTTTTAGGGTTAGAATGGTTGGTTGGTCCGGAGGAAATTAGAGCTAATTTTAAAGAGCTCAGCCTTAAAATTCCATCTAAAACAGGAGTGGTGGAGATCAAGGGGGAACCAACGCTTATGAAAAACATAGTATCTTATAAGAAGATGGGCAAGGCATGGAAGAAAGGGGAAGTGAGGTATTATATTCACCTGGCATTGGTGGTGATAGACGAAGGGAAGCAGAAAGGGAAGTTAGAGGAAATAGCTAATGTTTTGCAAAAGTACCACGACATTTTCAAACCTCCAACAGAGTTGCCACCTACTCGAGATTGTGACCACCAGATCAATCTAATAGCAGAAGTGGCTATTCCAAACATAAGGCCTTACCGCTACCCTCACCACCATAAGGAGGAGATTAAGAAATTCGTGAATGAGATGCTAATTTCGGGGATGGTTAGGCCAAGCACCAACCCTTTTTCAAGCCCGTTGATACTGGCCAAGAAGAAACATGGAAGCTGGAGATTTTGCGTGGACTACCGAGTAACTATTACTGATAAATTTCCTATGCCCGTCATTCATGAATTATTGGATGAGTTGAATGGGGCAGCAATGTTTTCTAAACTAGATTTGAAGTCTGGTTATAATCAAATTAGGATGAGGGAGTAAAATATTGCTAAGACAACATTCCGCACTCATGAGGGTCACTACAAGTACCTCGTGCTGCCATTTGGGCTTAAAAATGCCCCCTCCACTTTTCAGGATTAATAAATAAGATATTCAGACCTTTTGGAAGAAAATTTGTCCTGGTCTTTTTTGATAATATCCTTGTATATAGCAAGGACACCACATGTACAACACCTAACCCAGGTATTGAAGGCACTAAGGCAGCACAGGTTGACTGCTAATTTAAAGAAATGCAGCTTTGAACAACAAGAATTAGAGTACTTAGGGCACATAACCAACCAAGAAGGTCTGAAGGCGGGTCCCAACAAGTTAGAGGCCATGAGATCTTGGCTGAAACCAAAGAATATCAAGGGGGTCAGGGGTTTCCTTGGAATCACTGATTACTACTGAAGATTTGATAAGGAATATGGCTTGATTGCACGACCTTTAACACAGCTGCTTAAAAAAGACAGTTTGAAAATCTTAAACAAGCTTTAATTAATCTGCATACGCTAGCATTGCCTAATTTTGATAAGCAATTTACTATTGAATCAGATGTCTCTGGTCCTAGGCATAAAGGCAGTGTTAATGCAAGATGTCGTTCCTATAGCTTTTCTCAGTTAAGCATTTTCGGAAAAAGAAAAACATTTATCCGTTTATGAAAGAGAATTGAAAGCTATTTTGTTTGCAGTTCAAAAGTGGAGACATTATTTGTTGGGAAAGAGGTTCACTAGTCGCACGGATCAAAGATATCTTATGGAGCAGAGGGTTATGCCCGAAAAACAGCAAAAATTGGTGGTGAAGTTACTTGGATTCGATTCCGAAATCCAGTATAGACCATGGGTAAAGAACAAGGTAGCAGATGCCCTATCCCGGGTCATGGAATTTAAAGAGTTATCTATGATTTCCATTCCTAATTTGCATTCATTAATATGGGAGGTAGAGACTGACCATGCCATGCAGCAACTAATGCTCGAAGTTCTGCAAAAATGCCAATCTCATCCATGTTATACAGTGGTCAAGGGGTATTTGTAGTTTAATGGCTGTTTGGTATTACCATCAAATTCTGCCTATATTCCTCAGTTTCTACGTGAGTTCCATTGTACTCCATGAGGGGCCATTTGGGTGAATTGCGGACTTTTAAGAGGATTTCTACTTTATTCTTTTGGAAAGGGATGAGAAGAGATGTATCCAATTATGGTAAGGCTTGTAACACTTGCAAACAACAGAAATATAGCCAATTAGCTCCTGCTGGCCTACTACAGCCACTGTCTATTCCAGAACAGGTGTGGGAAGAGATTTCAATGGATTTCATTGGCAGATTACCGAAATCACATGGCATGGACACTATCTTGGTTGTGGTGGATCGTCTCACCAAATATGCTTATTTTGTAACCTTATCCAATCCTTTTATTGCACAAGACGTGGCTGCTGTGTTTGTTAAGGAAATTATTAGCCTGAATGGGTTTCTTAAAACAATTGTATCTGATCGAGACGAAATATTTGTAGCAAGTTTTGGGGGGAAATTTTTCTTTTGGCTGGCACATTATTGAAATTCACTTCCGCGTACCATCCTCAAACGGTTGGGTCAAACGAAAGTGGTGAAAAGAACACTTGAAACATACTTGAGGTGTTTTGTGGGAAACATCCCAAGTGTTGGGTTAAGTGGATCCATTGGGCGGAATTTTGATTTAATACCTTTTTCAACTGTTCCACACAGATGACACCTTTCAAGGCGTTATATGGGTGTGATCCCCCTTTACTGATTCAATTTAAAGCAGGTTGTACTAAGTTGGATGCAGTGAATAGGCTATTCTAGACTAAGGATGCGCTGCTATCCGATTTAAAACAACACCTCTGCCATTCTCATGAACGGATGAAAGTTCAGGCTGATAAACATCTATGTAAGGTGGAATTTCATGTGGGAGACCGAGTGTTTTTGAAGCTCCAATCTTACAAACTGAAGTCTTTGGCCAAATATGTCAATCAGAAACTCAGACCTAGATTTTATGGACCGTTTGAAATTCTAAAAAAGTAGGTTAGGTGGCATATCCCAGCATATACGAAAATACATCCCTTTTTCCATGTCTCTCAATTGAAGAGGGCTGTCAATCCAGCATTGTCCTAGATCTGCCAAGTTATATGACTGATACTTTAAAATTACATGTCCAGCCTGGTGAGGTTTTAGAGGCGCGCAAATTGTTGAACATGCGCGTTGAGGATTTGGTGCAGAGGACATGTTTACCTGAGTGTGAAAATCCTTGAGAAGATTTGCATATTTTTCAGGACCAATTTTCTCATTTTTACAGTGGGGGGTATGATAAGTTTCACTATCGTTGGGTATAAGAAGGTATAGAAGGACTGAGAAGTCATCTTGTGTAACGCCTGGCAACTTGCAAGGATTAACGACTGTCCCCACACACTAACACGAGACTTTTCAGTGTGCTTTGTCGTTGGGTCATCCCAGAATTGCTCCAAGTCAAGCACGCTTAACTGTGGACTTCCGATGGGCTTAGATGCATCTTGTTAGTATAGGTAGTACCAATTAATTCTTATAAGTGAATACCAGCACAGTCTCTTCCCTCTCTTTCCGGTGTTATTCGATTCATTCATGTACCCCCGTCGCTGGAAGCCTGCCAGGAGCCGCTCCTTGTCCGTGCCCTTGCGCACCGGCGATCACTCCCCGCCCTCGTCAGCGCTCGGGATGTTACATGCCCACCAGCTTCCACCTGGTTCGTCCTCGAACCACACCGTACTGGATGAGAGGCCCTGCTCTGATACCACTTGTAACGTCTGGCAACTTGCAAGGATCACACTAACACGAGACTTTTCAACTCGCACACTTCCCGACTTCCCAGGAGGTCACCCATCCCAGAATTGCTCCAAGTCAAGCACGCTTAACTGTGGAGTTCTTCCGATCCGGGCTACCGAAAAGTAGATGCATCTTGTTAGTATAGGTAGTACCAATTAATTCTTATAAGCCATTCCCAACTGTACTGTCCCATACCAGCACAGTCTCTGTAATCCCTCTCTTTCCGGTGTTATTCGATTCATTCATGTACCCCCGTCGCTGGAAGCCTGCCAGGAGCCGCTCCTTGTCCGTGCCCTTGCGCACCGGCGATCACTCCCCGCCCTCGTCAGCGCCCGGGATGTTACATCTTGAGTGAGTGTGTGAGTCAGGCTATGTTAGCCATATCAGTAGTGACATTTTAATATGCAATTTCCTTTTGTAAAGTGTCTCTATTTGTTAGGTCATTTTAATAACATCAGTGTTGTTGCTTTCCTATTTTACTTGTAGGGTGCAATCTGATTCCATCACAAATATGTTCAAGAGATGCAAGAATACATGGAGTCAGGTTTTGCAATGTTTTCTAGAAGGATTTGACCCGGAATATCCTCATATGCATACTCAATTTCTTCTAGTACATGAGCTTCCTAACTCCTTGAGTAAAGTTTATGCTCAACTTCTCCAGGTAAGAAAGTTTAATACAAGCAAGTATAACACCGTAGACAGTTCTGAAGATCTGATTTTTCTGCCTTTTCTGCTAAACTTAAAACAGAACTTAGGCTCATTGTTTTGAGAACTGATAATGCTAAAAAAACATTTTTCTACTCATTTCTCTTCTTTTCTCTCATAACTGGTTATGATACATCAAACTTCTTCCATAGTTAAAAATAGTCATCTGCTAGTGTTGTTCTTTTCCCGTGACCCAATCCCCCATCATTCTTAGGCCCATATAAAACCTCCTCCCTAACTCCCATAATGATATCAATACTGCTCTCCCACACCAAATCAAAGTCGCTCATGATTTTCTTTATGAAGAAACTCCCAACTGAATTCAAAAAAGAAAGAAAATATTATAAGGAAATGCTAGACAAATAAGTTATCCAAAAAAAGGATAATCTGACCACCTAATGAGTCAAAAAAACCCTTCCAATTAGCATTTAGAGATCATATGATTCAAAGGGTGCCAAGAAGAATTAGAATCATTAGATAGAGGATTTCCATCCAAAAGAACTCCCAAGTAAGCACATAAAAATCTGTATATATTGTGGCAGAACAAGACACAGATCTTAAACGAGATAATTGTGTAGAGTGAATCAAGTATTTTTGCATTTACTCCACACAACTATTATCGTATGTATAACTTCCATGAAATGAGATATTATTTGTATAAATGTTGTGACATAGCAAGTGAAATACACATATTGGTACCTTTTGAATTGCTACCCAAGAGGGGTTGTCCTTTTTGTGAGGTCGTGGAAAGACAGGTTGAGAATGAATTGCCCACAAATCATCTGGTCTCTACAATAGAAAAGAACCATAAGATATCATGGAACAAAATTGATAAAAAATACCACATCTCTTCATACAATTACATAACTATAGCAAACACAAAATAATGCGTTAAGGGACAATCTGAAGAATATATATATATATATATATATATATATATATATATATATATATATATATATATAGTATTATGAAACCATTCAAGCAAATAAATCTTATAAAGATATATATATATATATATATATATATATATATATATATATATATATATATATATATATAGTATTATGTTACCATTCAAGCAAATAAATCTTATAAAGAATGTATAAATATTATTTTGAGGTCAAAATAGTTTCGATTTGGCAGCTTCATGTGAGAGCTTTCGAAAAAGGAAAAAATAAATTATTGCACTTGAAAAAAGCTTTCCCAAACATGCATATAATCATGAAATTGAAAGAAATGTTTGTGTATTATAAATATGCACTATTATTCTATTTAAAGAGAATAAAAGACCTAATGGGCTAAGCCCAAATACTAACTATTACAAAATAATAATTCTAGTATTTACAATACTCCCCTTCAAGTTGAGGAATGAATATTTATTATTCTCAGCTTGCTATTAAGGTCTTGAAACCTATCATTAGAAAGACTCTTAGTCAAGACATCAGCCAATTGACCACTAGACGGAATATATGGAGTAGTGATTAGTCCGCTATCCAGTTTCTCCTTGATGAAGTGGCGATCAATCTCAATATGTTTGGTGCGGTCATGTTGAAATGGATTGTGGGCTATACAAATAGTTGACTTGTTATCACAGAGTAACTTCATAGACCCTTCACATCTCACAGATAACTCACAGATACCTTGAGCCATGGCTCGGAATTCTGCTTCTGCACTCGACCTAGCAACCACATTTTGCTTTTTACTTCTCCATGTTATGAGATTTCCACAGAGAAACATACAATAGCCTGAGGTAGACCGTCGGTTAGTCACGAATCCAGCATAATCTGCGTCTGTATACACTTTTAAGGATAAGCTTCCTCCTCTCTAGAATAATAGTACTCTGTCTGGTGTGCCTTTTAGATATTGGAGAATCCTATCCACAGCCTGTAGATGTTTTTCCCTCGGATCATGCATGAATTGACTAACAATACTAACTGCATAAGCTAGATCAGGTCTAGTGTGAGCCAGGTATATCAATCTTCCCACTATACGTTGATATTGTCCTTTGTCAACTAGAGGACTCTCATTCTCATTTCCTAGTTTGTGATTCTGCTCAATTGGAGTACTGGAAGGTTTACACCCAAGTTTTCCTGCTTCCTTAAGAAGATCAAGAACATACTTCCGTTGACAAATAAAGATCCCTTGCTTTGAATCAGCAACTTCTATCCCAAGAAATTATCTCAGTTTTTCAAGGTATTTAACTTCAAATTCAGCAGTCAATCTTTCTTGGAGAGCACTTCTCATCTATATCATCTCCTGTTATAATAATGTCATCAACATAAAACAAGAAGGATAGTGAGCTTACCTTCTTGAGAATGTTTAAAGAAAAGTGTATGATCTCCTTGACTTTTTCTATACCCCAATGAAAGCATAACTTTTGTAAATCTTCCAAATGGGATTGTTTAAAGCCATACAATGCCTTCTTTAACCTGCAAACTTTGTTTTCTCCATTTGTGGAGTTAAATCCTAGTGGAATCTGCATGTAAACCTCTTCTTCTAATTCGCCATTGAGGAAGACATTTTTCACATTAAATTGTCTCAAATCCCAATTAGAATGAGCAGCAAGGGACAATAGAACTCTTACAGTGTTCATTTTGGCCACTGGAGAAAATGCTTCTTCGTAATCCATGCCATAGGTCTGCGTGTACCCCTTGGCAACCAGTCGAGCTTTATACCTTTCAAGAGTCCCATCAGAATTATATTTTGTAGTATACACCCATCTGCATCCTACTGCCCTTTTGCCATTTGGCCTATCAACGACTTCCCATGTATTCTTCTTCTCCAATGCATTCATCTCATCATTCATGGCTTGAACCCAATTGTCATCCTTTAATGCTTCATGTACTGATTTTGGGATTAGAATGGAGTCAATTGCCGTAATAAAGCTTATAGGCTGCATAGAGAAATTCTTAGAGGAGACAAAATGAGAAATAAGGTGTTTGGTACAAGACTTTTTCCTTTTTCTTACAGCAATGAGTAGGTCAACAGAATTAATATCAGGCTCAGGAACAAAAGGAGTAGTGTATTCAGTACTTACCAGTGGTTCAGGCGATTGCAGTTGCTGTTGGGGCAGTGTGGGTTGTTTCTTTTTTTGGTAAAATAATTCAGGTGTCCCAGCTTTGCGTACTTTTTGTCGATCAATTGGAGGCATGTCACAAGAAGAGTCAGATGAACTTTCAGCCTCATCAACTAAGTCTTCCTTCTCATTGTCATATGGTGTAATCACTGGGGTAGGAGATGATGTAGGTAATGGAAGGAGAGACTCAGACTCAAAGAAAATGGAATGAGCTTCAATATTAATCTCCCCCTAAAGCTGAGGAGGTAGAAAGTATGAATCAGATTCATGGAAGCTAACATCCATAGATACAAAGAATTTACGACTCGGAGGATGATAACATTTGTATCCTTTCTTGTTGGGAGCATAACCAAGGAAGACACACTTATGGGCTCTAGGCTCTAATTTACTCCGATGCTGTTTATGGATATGGACAAAGACAATGGATCCAAAGACACGAGACTGGAGACTCTACATAATTGGAACAAAAGGAAAAAAAGAGGTCATGAGATCAACAGGACTTACATGGCCAAGGATTCTGGAAGGTAAGCGGTTGATCAAATAGGCTGCAGTTAATACAGCTTCTCCTCAGTAAGAGTTGGGCACAGAAGTCTAAAACAATAATGCTCTGGTGACTTCAAGCAAATGTCTATTTTTCCATTCAGCAACCCCATTTTGCTGAGGGGTATCCACGCATGTGAGTTCATGAACCATTCCTTTGTCTTTAATAAACTGAGAAAGATGTTGATTAACATATTCTGTACCATTATCTGATCTCAAGCGTTTGATACGTTTACAAACTGAGTTTCAATCATATAATAAAACTGGATAAACAACTGTGTTACTTCTGTCTTATCTTTCATCAAGAAGATCCATGTAGTCCGAGTATAATCGTCAATAAAAGAAACAAACCACTTAGCACCAGGAACATTAGGTACCTTGGAAGGTCCCCAAACATGATGTATAATGGTAAAAGGTTCAACACTTTTTATTTCACTAGAAGGAAATGATACACGATGATGTTTTGCAAATTGACAGACATCACAATTAAAAGACTCAACAGACTGTGACACAAACAAAGACGGAAACATGGACTTAAGTAAACTAAAAGAAGGATGACCTAATCGCTTGTGATGAAGCCAAATAAGAGAATCTGAAGTAGGCTGAGGAGTCATCAAAGTCTGATCCCTGGTATCTTTTGCAGCAAAATCTGGAACCAGATAATACAATCCACCCTGCTCCTTAGCAACTCCAATCGTCTTCCTCGTGGCGAGATCTTGAAAAGCACAATGAGTAGGGAAAAAGGTTATAGTGCAATTCAAATCTGTAGTAAGCTTATGAGTAGAAAGGAGATTGATAGATAGGTGGGGAACATGAGAGCATTCTTGAGACACAAGGAGGGTTGGTTTTTAATATTGCCAGAACCTGCAACTAATGTGTGTGATCCATCAGCTATGGCTATAGTACGGAGACCAACAATAGGATTATAAGAAAGAAAAAAATCATTGCAGCAAGTCATATGATCAATAGCACCAGAATCTACAATCCATGAAGTTTTGAAATCAGTACAAGAAGCGATAAAAGAATGAGTGCATAAGTTTTTACCAATCATAGTCAAAGTACCAGTACTAGAAGGTTTATTAAGAGAGTCATATACGGACCTAAGCCGTTCCAATTCCTCACGACGTACAGTAGTAAACTCACCAGGCATCTATGTCTCATTCATATGACGAATGTCTGAAGGGGTCAAGAAAGATTGACCACGTCTAAAATCCTCACGTGAGGGTAGCTTACCAAGCTTCTCTAAAACCTGCTGCCTGCCATGAAGACGGTAATAAACATCTTTTGTGTGACCTGGTCTTTTACAATAATTGCACCAACGCCCTTCTTTGTTGGGCTTAAAGGAAGAAGACCCCTGAGGTGGCTTAGTTGAGATCATAGCAGACTCGTCAGAAGCAGTTGAAGTAGTGACTTTAGATGAGATCATGACAGATCCTTCAGACAACTTGGTATCAATCATGATATTCCGACGACTTTCTTCACCCCTAACAGTATGAAAAACTTTAGAAAGAGAAGGTAATTTTTCCTTACCAAGGATTTGAACCCAAATAGGGTCATATTCTGAATTAAGGCCACAAAGAAATTCAAAGATTCGATTTCGTTCAACAGAGGAAGCCAGAGTGGCTGCATCTTTGCTGCACTCCATCTTCAAACTCTGATACTGATCTAGCTCAGTCCATAATCCATTCAGATTTCCATAATACTCGGTTACAGATAAAGAGCCCTCATTGGTAGAAAAAATCTTATTCCTCAGATCATAACAGGTGGCAGCATCTTGTTTCATTTAATAGGTATGATGAAGAACATTCCAGATCCCAAGAGCAGTAGGTAAGAACATGCAATGTTGAGTAACCTCAGGAGTCACCGAGTTCCATAGCCACGTCATAATAAGAGAGTCTTCATCATCCTAATCAGCAAATTTTGGATCTGTTTTAGCAGTAACAGGTCCTTCAAGATGAGCAATGTAATGCCCAGCCGCTTCAGGAATCAATGACTATCCCCACATACTAACACGAGACTTTTCAGTGTGTTTTTTCCTCACTCGCACACTTCCTGGGAAAACTTCCCAAGAGGTCACCCATCCCAGAATTGCTCTAAGTCAAGCACGCTTAACTATGGATTCTTCCGTTCCGGGCTACAGAAAAGTAGATGCATCTTGTTAGTATAGGTAGTACCAATTAATTCTTATAAGCTATCCCAAACTGTGCAGTTCCATATCTGCACAGTCTTTGGAATCCCTCTCTTTCGGGTGTCAATGCGATTCATTCGTGTATGTAACCCCCCGCTGGAAGCCTGTCAGGAGCCGCTCCTTGTCCATGCCCTTTCGCACCGAAGATCACTCCCCGCCCTCATCAGCGCCCGGGATGTTACATGCCCACCAGCTTCCGCCTGGTTCATCCTCGAACCACACCGTACTGGAAGAGAGGCCCTACTCTGATACCACTCGTAATGTCCGGCCGCTTCAAGAATCAATGACTATCCCCACATAGTAACGCGAGACTTTTCAGTGTGCTTTTTCCTCACTCGCACACTTCCTGGGAAAACTTCCCAGGAAGTCACTCATCCCAGAATTGCTCCAAGTCAAGCACGCTTAACTATGGAGTTCTTCCGTTCCGGGCTACCGAAAAGTAGATGCATCTTGTTAGTATAGGTAGTACCAATTAATTCTTATAAGCTATCCCAAACTATGCAGTCGCATATTTGCACAGTCTTTGGAATCCCTCTCTTTCGGGTGTCGATTCGATTCATTCGTGTATGTAACCCCCCCCGCTGGAACCTTGTCAGGAGCCGCTCCTTGTGCATGCCCTTTCGCACCGGCAATCACTCCCCGCCCTCGTCAGCACCCGGGATGTTACAAGCAATCTTACGACGTCCTTTGAGGATTGTACAAACCAGCTGAGACCACTGCAAATAATTTTTTCCATTGAGACGATAATTCTGATGGAGAGCAGACAAATTATTTGGACTAAGAGAAGCCATAGAGGGCGTAACAGATGGCTGATTGATCGGATTATCTTCAACGTCAGACATAAAATTTGCCAAAAAACTGACTGATCAGAACGATAAGTTCCAATGTCGCTGGAATAGTAACCAGGAGACCGGAACATTAACAAACGAGGCCGAAACAATAACAAAGAGAAGAAGAAACGTCGTGGGAAGGTTGCAACGGAGTCAAAAGCCCAAGATAATCACAGATCCACACTCAGAAGGAGGAGGCAAGCTGGTCTGTACTGGCCGCGCGCGTCTCTTCCACGCGCCTGTGGGAGCGTCGGACAGGATCTCGAGGTGGGTCCTGGACAGAGGAGGTCGCCTCGTTGTGGCGGTCACAGCTGTGGGTGGATCGCCGGAAAACTCGTCGGAGACGGTGGTCAACGACGGTCATCGGCGGAATTTCAAAGATAACAGTGATCGGAGCATCGAACGGTGATCCTCTCGGTCCAAAAGCTCCCCCGGAAATATTTTCCGATGGCGGCTAATAGCGGCGAGAAGCGAAATATAAGGATTCCTCTTTTAAAGACGGTAGATGAAAAGGCAGAGCCCTCAGAATCGAGAGCTCTGATACCAAATTGAAAGAAATATTTGTGTATTATAAATCTGTATATTATCTGTACAAGAGTTCTCTATTTAAAAAGAATAAAAGACCTAATGGGCTAAGTCGAAATACTAACTATTACAAAATACTAATTCTAGTATTTACGATACATGATATTATAATACATTCCCTAGATATTCTAACAACGTCTAAAAAATGCCACTAGTTAGAACATTCCCCATAATAGTTAGCATTTGAGTTAGATTTTGGAAGAACGTATATACAGCATATATATGGCACACCAACAATGGTGTCCATATGGGTTTGTACATTATATTAATGACGTTCTTGATATCCTATTCTGCTTATGAAAAAATGAAAACGAATTATCTGTTTCTTTTGCATAAAAAATGAAGCACCTTTAGTTTAAAAAACCGAGATGCTAACCCAAAAGGAATACCTTACCAAGTTGGCGTCAGGAAGTTCACGGACAGCTTCATTAACATTTTCTGCCGTGGCTTTCACCTGATAAGAGAGACAAATCGACCAGTGAGACGAACTCAATTGTATACTAAGAACCTAAGTTAAATCTCATGGTGAAAAAGATTCTTTTGAAATCAGAAATACATACTAAACCAATAACAAAAGCAGCATTAACTCACGATTTCCTGCTATTTGCATCTATTAACTTCATACAAATAAGTTCATATTTTCTCATGTCTTACCTGCTAACAGTCTAACAAAGTAAGTATTTGCACTAACATTTTACTATAATTCTTAGATACTAACTGGATGAAGAGCCATATAAAATGTAGCAAGTGGATTTGATGGAAATGAAAATAAACATGAAAGTCAATAAAATTTGAACTGAGCTAAAGCAAGCATTTACTCTATCAATTTCAAGGTGATTTCTACTCTGGTTCTGCCAAATAAAAATCAACTAATAAGCAGGCCTTTTTTTTTTTTTTTTATCAATTTCTACATTAAAACAAGGAATAATGAGTACCTTACATGATGGGAAAAGAAAGATTATGTGGACTATTTAGAAAAACATATTAAATATCAGAAATTTTTGCTATTGAAAAATGAAAATGCTAAATATGTAATCAAACTATTTAGAAAAACATATTAATAAGGGAAAATGTCCAGTTACTCCAGTTACATACAGAATTTGCAACCTTCTAGTTTTACCCTGAAACAATGGCAGGAGGCTATCATAAAGTCAAATATAAAAACAAAGCATTACATTATTCTGGACCAGTAAATAAAAAGGTAACTAGATAAAAAAATTAAACAAGAATGCGAAGAAGACTAAAAAGAAATTACACAACACTGACCAACTTAGCACTTTGCAGCTCAGCTCTCTCAGACAGGCGGTTTTCCAAGGGTTCTACATGATCACTTCCATCTAATTGAACACCAATGAAGTATTGAAGTTCACCCTAAATACAAACCAATGAAAATAAAATAAGAAACTAAATGTGCCGCCGGGGGGGGGGGGGGGGGGGGGGGGGGGTTGACTTTCCACAATCTAAATTAAATGTTTCTACAAGAATGGTATCATCATCACCTTTTGGTCACGCATTGGTTGCAAGTGAAACAAATTCCAGAATTTCTTTCCTACAGATTAAAAATCGTAAGAGTCCAGCATATAAATAACCAAACAAAACAAAAGGACACTAAATTTGGAAAACAAAATCACAACAATAATCCAAATCAGCCAATTGCCACATTATTGCAAGCTTTAGGCAACTCTCAAAAGTGCAACTTTTTTTCCTTTTGATAAAAGAAATTTCACAAAGGAAAATAGAGAAGTACAGCTAGGACGGAGGATAAGTCATCCTGCAATGAAGAAAGAGACAGAGAGAGAGTCACAAGTGTAGATACTCAATAATATGACCAATTGTTACCACTCTTAGTATAGTTGATCAACTGAACAGTGATTTCCCTCTGTTCTCTGATAGCATCTCTAATCTTCTCGACAGTTGATTGATCTGTTTCTGGTCCTTGAAGAAACCTATACAAGGGATGAAGTGCACTCTAATGTCACTGGCCTTGCAAACAAAAGTTTGCTTTAAGTAGATATCCATCTAAGAATATCAGAAACAGGACATGATATCTCAACCATATATGATTAGTCATTCATTTATCTTGCTAACTTACCAGTGGTAAATATTGGGTACAAAAATCTATCATATAATAGAAAGCTAATGTAAATAAGAGTAAACCACTATTTTTGTCATGGAAAGATAAAAGTGTCATTACTTTTGTCCACACAAGAATCTATTCATCACTTTAGTCCGTCAGTAATGTAAAGTGTCATCACTTTGATCCTCCAAAGAAATTTGACATTAATTTAGGCCTTAACGATGCAAATTGTTATCACTTGAGTTCCTCAATCATGCAAAAGTCAAAAAATTAGTCCCTAAAACACTTATTTTTCTCGGTCAGACAAAGAAGGACCTATTTTCTGACAATTTTAAAAAATTTAGAACTAAATTCATCACAAAAGTTTTCTAGGATTAAAATGATGATGGTTGTATCTTTGAAAGACAAAAATATTGGTTGACTAAAAATAAAAAAAATAAACCGTCCACAACCTTAAAGGTGATTGCCAAAAATATCCAACATTTGAAAGCATTCACATTCATTTCTTATCTCTTCCCTCTTTTACACAGTTCATATAATCCATTTTTTCTATATGAACAAGAAAATTTGAATGATATAAGAAACTACCTGCAAGTGATAGAGCACTACACAATCAGGAAAAACATAGACAAACTTATATAGTTGGCAGGAGACCGTAAGATACTGAGAACACAATTAATCTATTAAAAGTGGACAGAAACTGATAAGGTGAAGTTACCAAATACCCAGAATTATTTATACTAGAAAAGGAAATAAAAGATCAGGTGAGCTGGAAAATTAATTCTGAGATAATTCTGGACTTAATGATAGCATCAATTTTTCTGTAATGTCTGTCAGGAGAGGAAAATCAGGATTTTGGTAGGTTTAAATAGAGGGAAACAATTGAAGAAGGGCAGGAAAATTTGGGTTTAGAACTTGGAATTGGGGTTGAATCTGAAAGGCTAGGACTGTGTTACTTCCATTCTTTATCTTTTATCTCTTTCTTTCTTTCTTTCAATTCTGTATTTGGGAAGCTGCAACCTCAATTTGCAGCAGAATTTATTTGAATAATACACTAATTTCTTCCATTGCAATTCTCTATTACTGGTTGAATCTAACAGAAACCCAGCATAATAATAATAATGTTTTTAAAAGAGCACTGAGCATAGAAGAAAAATTAAACTTCTTGTATATTAAACATTATACCGACAATTACGTCCCAAAATTTCTTCTCGCGTATACTCTGTAAGTTCAAGAAAGCTATCAGATGCAAATATCTGCACAGGAACCAATAGTAGTCACTTAAAAGCTATTATCAGCACACTCAACAAATTTCATATCCTATACGGCCATGACGGATGTCTGTTTGTGTACATGCACGCATGCTTCTATGTATATATGTACATAAGAAAAACCAATTTCTGCCAAGATAGTAAAATACTACTACTATCAATACCAGCAGAAAATTTAAAATGATCATGTGATATTAGACATATAAAATAGATGTTTAAAGGTGGTTTACATGATAGCTAACTTGAGAACAAATATAGAAAGGACATTTGTGAATTGGTTGAGTGATTAGACACTAATCAGGCTGCTATTTACATACACAAAAGAATGATTATATTTACAAGAACAATAATAGTAACAGAGCTCTAGATGCACAGCTATTTATGAATAGTATTTCCAATGGCAATTACCATTTCCAACTCTTATCATTTCCAATAGCTGTTATACAATATGAGTGAAAATCTTCTATAGCAGGAAACTAACACAGAAACAGAGATGTACATCCTAGTTATATTATATCAAATCTCTAACACATACCCTCACAAAAAAACTTCTTATCAGCTTGAAGTATAGATAATGCACAGACCCACCGTACCTTATGCCAAAATTTAACTCTAATTTAAAAGAATGGGGGACAACAAGGATTGAATTTTATATCACATTGTCATATAGTCTCAAATATCATGTCATGAACTAACTATTCCGAAAACTCAAGCTGTTAAAAGAGAGCACGGCAATGTTGATATTATGTTAAATCTCTAACCAGTGTCAAGGCTACATCTCCCAAAAGTTTAAGTTATTATTAGGAATAGACCCAAAAATGGCTTTATATTAGGTAACCAAGTTAATTAATAAAAAAGGGCACCTCCCAAGAAAATCAAAAATAACATTCATCTTACAATTGGGTTATCTGGAAGTCTAGGATCCGAAATCACAAAATTCTTTTCTATCCGCTCCAATGTGGTTGCTAGATCAATTCCCTGCCTTATATCCCTCTCTCTTTCAGAACACTCCCAACTGTTGAACCACTCTATTTCCTTGGTCATCAAAACCTCGGGTTCAACAATGGGCTTCTCTTCGTCTCTCCCTACAGAACTTAAAGATCTTCCTTTAAAACTGCGAAACAATGGAATACTTATCAGGCAGATACTCTGAATCCCGCAAAAGAGTTCACAATTGCTAGCTAAACATTCATCAATAACACAATAGGAGATATAGTTAAAGAATGAAATGTAAGCAAAGCACAAAAAAGTTCAAAATATTTTTTTAGCAGTCAGTTCTGCATGATTGAAAACAAGAGCTGAATAAAAAGGGGAAAAGGGCAAATCCCGATGCATAAGAGAGGGTAAATTTTAGACAGCCTTACCTTTGCGGTTTCGCAAAGAGGCCGTTTCCCATATTCAAACCCGTGAACTTTCAGTCATAAAGGAGCAATATTACAACTAGTCCAAGGCTGGCTCTCAAAATGAGAGCTGAATGTTGAGTAAAATTTAAAGAAAAAAAATAACCTTTTGAAAGAAATCCGTCCTGATTTTCTTGATGACTTGCTCCTATCCTGGCAAGAACTCAAATCCGATATATCATCTTGGAAGTTCAGTGAAGTTTGTCTGCCAGGTGTACTCGTATTCCCAATTTCGACAGACTTTGGCAAAGCAAAATCAATATTGAATTTCTCTTGCTCTGCATGCTTGGTGGCAGTATCATCATTCATAGCCCGAATAATGGATTTTGGATCCTTAACAGTTTGGACAACCTCAGTGATGGAACCCAATGCTCTCTCCTTTTGACGAGCTGTCAAATGAAATTAGACGATTAAACGTAAAGTCAGAATCACACACACACACTCCCAAAATTGGCTCAATATATTACCATCATAACGAATTAATGACTTGGGCAATCCATTTGGTCGTAACGCCTTTTCATTCACACCTTCTGTGTGCTTGCTCACCTCAACCTGCATTCTGTATTAAACATATTTCACCTATTAATAATACTAATTAATAGTTTACTTTAAAAATTATTATATAGTTTAAACTCACATTCAAGATACATCCTTGCTCTGTGAAAGCACTTTCTAGCTTTATTAAGCTTAGAGTTCTAATCCGCCATAGAGGTCATGTTTTTTTCTTGAGTAATGATACTTGTACACGTTTTATCCTCACAAGCCCTCACAGATTCTATCTGGATTATTAAAAAAAACAAAAAAGTTACTGCGGGACCAAGGTGTTAGCCAAGTGAATCAATGGCAAGGATGAGAGACTGTGAGGGATTTGTGAAGATAAAGTTCGAGAAAGTATCATTACTGTTTTTTCTTAAATGCACTGCATTTTTAGGAGTGATTGGGTGCATTATTCATTTCAATTTGATTCTTATGCACACATACTAAACCTCATTCGGTACAGTTTAAACCATTTGAATTGAACTAACAATATATATATATACATATTAGATTCAACTAACATCCTTTATAGTCCACAAACAAGCCACAGTCTAGATAACCCGCCCAAGCAGCAAAAGACGAATTTTAATTATCACGTGAACTTTTAGTAAAAGTGACACAAGTCATTATATTTATACATACATAATTTAGTGAGAAAAACCAGGTAGGAAAGGCAGAACTGACCCAATGAATTTGATAGTATTGCCATGGTCATCTTTGATGGGGGTGACAGTGAGTAGATTCCAGAATGGAGTTCCATCTTTCTTGTAATTTAAAAGCCTGCCACAATAACTTGTCCCATTTCTAGTTGCATCCCGAATTTTTGCAACTTCATTCTTGTCAGTATCTGGCCCCTGAAGAAATCGGCTGCAACCAGAAATTGGCTGCTTTGATTAAAAACGAAATATATATATATTCTAGCTAAAAATACCTACTAAGACTCACTCTCCTACATTTTCAACTTAAAATTAGTAGAAAAGTTTGGCAGTTGAACAGTATGTTTTGTTTTATTCAGTTAACCAGCTTTTGGTGGTAAACTGGTAATGGTAGCTAAGGATGTAGACTGAAACAGAATATATCTATTAAGGCAGCGCACATGCTCACCAATTCCTTCCAATAACTTCCTTTAAAGAATAACCAGTCATAGTAAAAAAGCCACTGCTAGCATAGATGATTGGGCAGTCTGGTTTGGTTGCATCTGAGACAACAAATGTCTGTTGTAGCGTCGCCAATGCTTCCTTCAATTCTTGTGAGACCCTTGGGAACACCCCTGATGATGACTCGGATCCATAATTTGATTCCCCAGACGTCCTTGTTGATTCAACAAGTCTATCTGATAAGTTTTTGCTTCTGTCTGAGGAACTTCTATCTACTACTACTCCTCCTGTTGCTTTGAAATTACCAGAGTTCATCACAAGACCCCATTCAGCAGTTCTCTCAGCTATGGTTGCTTCATCCATCAAGTCATTGTCTTTCATTATAATTTTATCCCTTTTAGTAGTAGAGTTGTCATCAATTGTGAATTCAGACTTCCCAGCAAATGCCATCCATTTGTTGACAGATTCCCTACCACCTGCAGAATTAGAGGCACCTCCATCAAGTTTTACAGCTTTTGTATAATCCTCCTCACTTTTACTGTTGTTCTCTGGCAATTTGAATATCTGAAATGAACCTGGCTGATCACTGCTGGCATCAGGATCATAAGTAGCAGACAATTCTTGTTTCTCCATGAGTTTTCACGGTCAATTAGTCTGGACAAAAGGGTACTGCTTACCTAGAAAACATTTAAGCATGTTCAGTCTCACCAACTCTGAAGAAATGGTCATTTGAGGACCAGATGAAAAGTTCAATTTTCATGGATACAACCATCATGGCAAGTCACACAGAGACTAGTTAGTTAAATTAAATGCAAAAGATGAATGCAGATTGCAGATATTTTTATCATGCAAGTAGATTGCTGATGGAATGACAAAAACATTAATAGGTGTGCACATGTGTATAATCCATGCAGTGAATCACAAATTGAAGAATTAGCAGCTAGATTAAAAAAAATTAATGGCATGCTATGTAATAATCCATATAAAGGACAATCAAACTAGTCAAATTTCATCAAATCCTGCAGAAAGTGAGAAACCCCTTTTTCACAATATATCAAAAAAAAGAGAAAGAAAGAGTTTCTTCAATTGAAAGTAATCTCTCACAGTCTCTTTTTGAGAAGAGATAGATTCAAACTTAAAGAAGTGACAAAGCCTGAAAACACAAAAAGAGTCTTATGTCTGGCTTCAGTCTGATAATTAACCTACTTCAGGAATGTGTTCTGCTCTATTTTGATGTGTTTTGGCTTCACTTCAGTGCTCAGCCTCAGACAGAAAAGATAATGTTCAAGGTTCACATAAATACCAATAATGCATATATGTCTTCAACGCCTATATATAGCAAAATACTAAATATTCTTATGAGTCAAGTGGAAACAACCATTTATTTATCCACAACTCTCATTTCTTGACATATGATGGTTATCTCAGACGACCATAAATCAAAGGAAGGCATTGAACATCTAATATATCAAGACCGTTAAATATAGATAACATCAACTATCAAGATTTAGAATATAATTTACATATATTATAAAATAATATGACTCGTATATATAGAGTGATAGTAAATTGAAAGTGAAAAAATTGAATAGATATTCTTACTACGCAATTTTTTCAATACCAATTTATTATCATTTTTCAGCCGTTAAATCCCACAATTTAGCATATAACTTTTAAAAAGTGTCTGAACGAAAAAAATAAAGCAATTTTTATTAGATTTTTGAAATATATAATTATATTAGAGTGATAGCAAATTGAAAGTGAAAAAATGAGATAGTTAGAATATATATGGGTTTTATGTTTATTATCTTGTAGGAAGAATGATTGTGTAATGTTACAGAGATTCGTTTTGCGTGTCATATTTTTTTCTTTTTCTTTTTGTTTTAAAACGTGTGGGCACCACAAAATGTTATGTGTATAAAAAAATTTGTTGTGTTATGTTAAAGGATAAAATGAAAACCCAATATATATATATATATATATATATATATATATATATATAAGTGCGGAGGTGGTGGAGACTTGAATATTTGTGAGGCCAGAAAGTTGTTGGCGTGGCATGTTGTTAAAGATAAAATCCGCTATTGCTAATAAATATTGTGGTCCTGTTTTGAAAAAATGACAAGTAAGAATCATAATGCGGTGATGATGAAGAAGGTTGGGGATGGCATTGCGCTGTGGTGGTGAGAACTTCCACGTCAACTCAACGGCTCAACGGAACCGACATTAATCCTTCCAATTCCAATATACACGCACGCATTATTTATCGTCTGCGACAGGGTCCATGTGGAATTACTGATTTGCCTTTGGCTTTGGCTTTGTGATGCCCCTGCCTGGGGCATGCAATTGCAAGAACGAATGTCTGCGTCTCTTTCACTCTCAGCGGTCCCACCCTTTAAACAGTCACTAAGAATTGGACAAGGCTTGCTTGACACCATTTGGGACACGATATGGTAAAATAGTACAAGTCCCTTTCTGACCAGTTTTTTTCTTGATAATATTTTTAGGACTGTAATTGCTGGTTCATCTTTTTTGAGCCCAATTACGGGGAACCTGAAATTGACAACATCTTTGAAATTTCACTTTCTTTTTTCTACAGTAGCTTGACGAGTGTAGTAATCAAAAGTCATGTCAATTATTTATTAAATATTAATTTCATAATAAATATGATAAAACTTTATGTTTAGTAATGATATTAAGCTAAGATGATGGTTGTGTCCTGGTGGCATGTGCGTTGGCTCTGATTATGGTTAAATGCAATACTTGAAGTTGAAGGGTAAATCTTGCATTTATATGAGAGATATGAGTCTTTGTAATACCGAAATAAAATTTAAGTTTCGGGAAGTCTTCTCAATTTATAATAATACATCCTGACTGGTTTACTAGTATTACGCGTACGAAACTTATTTCATTTTTAGTTTAAAATATACAGCATAGAATTTTTCATTTGATTCTACATTATAGCATAGAGATGATGGTATGTAACATCCTTATTTGAATAATAAGCGTCACATTTACTACAGAGACATGAAACAAGCGTAAGTGATACATCGCATGTGGCTTACAAACCCATCTAAATTATACATCAAAATGGTCACGTATCATTATCATCTGTTTACAACTGCATATAAATATCTACATAAAAAAATATCAAAGGTGATAACTCGGATGACCTCCGAAATACTACTACAACATTATCAGTATGCTCATAACAAGTATTAAAAAAAAACACTCCTCGTTGAACCCCGATTAAGGAGGATAAAGGTGGAGGCAATCTTTATATATAATTTTACTCTTTCATATTTACAAAGAAGTTGTTTCTCGGATTCAAACTTGATCTGAACCTAAAGCATTAGCAATTTGATCCATCATGTATGTTATGTTATGTACAAGACTATACGTGAGCATTATGAGTCTCGAGAGGGTCATTGGTCGACCGTAAAGATGATCCTTAAGAACTTAAGAAGGACTAAGAATCTGTTTCTGGTTTATGGTGGTAATGGTGAGCTGAAAGTGAAGGGGTTCATTGATACTACCTTTTAGAGTGACAGAGATAACTGTAAATCTCAATTAGGCTTTGTCTACACCTTAAATGGTGGAGCAATTTGTTGGAAAAGTTCCAAATAGGAGACCACGACAAACTCAATTACCGAGGCAGAGTATACATAGCAGCTTCAGAAGCAACTAAGGAGGCAGTATGGATCAAGAAGTTCATTATTGAACTTGGAGTTGTTCCTTCCATTGTTGATCCAATACCTATGTATTGTGAACACATCGGAGCTATAGCTCAGGTTAAGGAACCTAGGTCTCATCAGAGATCCAAACATGTGCTCCGCAAGTATCACCTTGTAAGAACTCGCACCGTGGAATTAGGAATTTAAATAATTAAATTATGAGTTTAAGAAGTAATTATGTAATTGACCTTGAATAAATATGGAAAGATTAGAATAATTATCATGAGTCTAATAACGATGGAAGTCATTTTCTGACGAAAAGTGCAGATACCGGTTCTGCTTCTCGGTATAATTGCGTACCAGTGAAGTCTCCCGAAAAATTAATTATTATAAGTATGTGAATATTCCTAGAATAATATATAGGTTAAGAATACCAAGTTTGGAGTCATAATAATGAGTTTTGATTCCAGAACTAATAGTGGCTACGTATAAAACGCGTGCCGGCAAAGTGCTGCGAAAGTTATAATAAAAATATGAAAAAATTTAGAAAAATGGCTAGGTTCAGAATATGAAGTTTGAGATTAAAATGATTGGCTAAACTATTAGTGCTAATACCGACGGATTAAACTTAATACGCATATAAAAAGGCATGGCACAGATTTTTAGGTCAGATTATACACTCCTACGTGCCTCCTTTGTAACGCTCGGCCGCTTCAAGAATCAACGACTATCCCCACATACTAGCACGAGACTTTTTAGTGTGCTTTTTCCTCACTCGCACACTTCCTGGGAAAACTTCCCAGGATGTCATCCATCCCAGAATTGCTCCAAGTCAAGCACGCTTAACTGTAGAGTTCTTCCGTTCCGGGCTACCGAAAAGAAGATGCATCTTGTTCATATAGGTAGTACCAATTAATTCTTATAAGCTATCCCAAAATGTGCAGTCTCGCACCTGCACAGTCTTTGGAATCCCTCTCTTTCGGGTGTCGATTCGATTCATTCATGCATGTAACCCCCACGCTGGAAGCCTGTCAGGAGCCGCTCCCTGTCAGGCATGGCACAGATTTTTAGGTCAGATTATACACTCCTACGTTCCTCCTTTGTAACGCCCGGCCGCTTCAAGAATCAACGACTATCCCCACAAACTAGCACGAGACTTTTCAGCGTGCTTTTTCCTCACTCGCACACTTCCTGGGAAAACTTCCCAGGATGTCATCCATCCCAGAATTGCTCCAAGTCAAACACGCTTAACTGTGGAGTTCTTCCGTTCCGAGCTACCGAAAAGAAGATGCATCTTGTTCATATAGGTAGTACCAATTAATTCTTATAAGCTATCTCAAACTGTGCAGTCTCGCACCTGCACAGTCTTTGGGATCCCTCTCTTTCGGGTGTCGATTCGATTCATTCATGCATGTAACCCCCACGCTGGAAGCCTGTCAGGAGCCGCTCCTTGTTCGTGCCTCTTTGCACCGGCGATCACTCCCCGCCCTCGTCAGCGCTTGCGATGTTACATGCTTATCACTTGTAATGCTCGGCAGCTTCAAGAATCAACGACTATCCCCACATACTAACACGAGACTTTTCAATGTTCTTTTTCCTCACTCGCACACTTCCTGGGAAAACTTCCCAGGAGGTCACCCATCCCAGAATTGCTCCAAGTCAAGCACGCTTAACTGTGGAGTTCTTCCGTTCTGGGCTACCGAAAAAAAGATGCATCTTGTTAGTATATGTAGTACCAATTAATTCTTATAAGCTATCCCAAACTATGCAGTCTCGCACCTGCACAGTCTTTGAAATCCCTCTCTTTCGGGTGTCGATTCGATTCATTCATGCATGTAACCCCCACGCTGGAAGCCTGTCAGGAGCCGCTCCTTGTCCGTGCCTCTTTGCACCGACGATCACTCCCCGCCCTCGTCAGGGCTCGGGATGTTACATGCTTACCAGTTGTAATGCTCGGCCGCTTCAAGAATCAACGACTATCCCCACATACTAACACGAGACTTTTCAGTGTGCTTTTTCCTCACTCGCACACTTCCCGGGAAAACTTCCCAGGAGGTCACCCCTCACAGAATTGCTCCAAGTCAAGCACGCTTAATTGTGGAGTTCTTTCGTTCCGGGCTACCGAAAAGAAGATGCATCTTGTTCATATAGGTAGTACCAATTAATTCTTATAAGCTATCCCAAACTGTGCAGTCTCGCACCTGCACAGTCTTTGGAATCCCTCTCTTTCGGGTGTCGATTCGATTCATTCATGTATATAACCCCCACGCTGGAAGAATGTCAGGAGCCGCTCCTTGTTCGTGCCTCTTTGCACCGGCGATCACTCCTCGCCCTCGTCAGCGCTCGAGATGTTACATGCCCACCAGCTTCCGCTTGGTTCGTCCTCGAACCACACCGTACTGGGAGAGAGGCCCTGCTCTTATACCACTTGTAACGCCTGGCCGCTCCAAGATTCAATGACTATCCCCACATACTAACACGAGACTTTTCAGTGTGCTTTTTCCTCACTCGCACACTTCCTGGAAAAACTTCCCATTGAACCTTTACCATAGGAATGGATTTATTCCTCAACCTCTTCTCATCTCGCTCCAGTATTTTCAATGGCCCAACGGGATGTTACATGCTCTCTGCCTCCGCGGGCTTAAGCGCCCAAAATAGGGGCTTAAGCGCCCGGGTAGCTCGCTTTAGCGCCCGGATGCGCGCTTAAGCTCCCTTAGCTGCCAAAAAATGAGTTTCTCTCTGCCAGTGGGCGCTTTAGCGCCCGATAGCGCGTTTAAGCGCGCACGACCTGTGACCACATAAACATGTGTTGTTCTCAATTGTCATAACTTGAGCTACAGAGCTCCAAATGAGGCGTGGTTCGAAACCACGCGTAGCTAACGTAGAGGTGAAGACATTTAACCACCCTTGGTCTAATGAAATAAGAGTATGATGTTAAGCTTAATTTATTTTATTTTGCAACGTAATACAGTTATGGTCAAGCAATTGGGTATTTTAAATTCGGCTTGGTTTTAAAAGAAAAAAAATTAACCAGATTTCTAATTGAACCAATGTGATTGTAACTGCGCTTAATATCATAATGCGATGTTAACAAACCAGTTCTAGAACGGGGTGTTACATCCTTTCTGAAGCTTGGTGCTCTCCACCTTGCCACCTTCATTCTTCTTCAGGAAGAAGCCCAAGTGATCCTTTCTTCATGTTTTCTTCACCGAAACACCATAGCTAGGTGTGAGTTAGCATTGTGAGGGAGAGAGGTATCTCATTTCTAAGTTGCAGCCTCTGTTTAGAGTGTGTGAGGGTTGACTTCTTGAGTGTTGAGGTGTGAGCCTTTTCCTTGATGTGTGATGATGGAAGAAGCCATTTTTGTTGATAAAGGACCAAGCTCGTGGAGTGGATAGAAATCGCCAAGCCACTTCCTTTTTCTGATTCCTTAAGCCTAGAGGTAACTCATGATCATTCCCCTTGAAAATTCATGATTTTAGCTTGTTTGAGTCATTAAAAAGTGAAACTTTTATTATTCAAGTTAAGGGTTGATAATCTATGCATAATAAGTGTTGATGAACTTCTGTTTGTGGAGACATTGGACTCCAAATCGTGAGAGGACCTTTAAAATGGAGTTTATGCAGAAACTGCACGAGTTCTGCATTATGTCTGATAAGTATTCAAAAAAAATTGTGAAGTGTTTGAATACTCATCAAGAGGTATTCAAATACTCATCAAGGAGTATTGGGATACTTTTCTGGGAAGAAAATTTTTCGGATACCTTAGTAAATGTATTCGGATACTGTAGTAAAAGTATTCAGATACTTTGTGGTATTCAAATACTATATTGAAAGTATTCGGATACTTTGTGGTATTCGAATACTTTAGTGAAAGTATTGGGATACTTTCTAGAAACTTGGAGTATTCAAATACTTATCGAGTGGTATTTGAATACTTATTGCAGATTGAGCCTAAAATCACTTAAAACAAGTTGGAAGGTCTTAAAAACTATGTAGAACCTTAATCGAACTTTGGGCTATGAATATTAATGATATTTATGGTATAAACAAACTATAATTGTGCTGTTTGGTGACCGTGGTCTGGTGTGGATTGTTAATTGGGACTGTTAACTTGACAGGTAAGCTTTCGTGTCCTCGATTTTGCCCATTGTTGGTTCCTCCATACCTCATGGAGGGATGGTTTATATGCATGTTACGTTTTTATGAAATTATGAGATGATTATTTATATGTTATTAAGCTGTTTTATGAGTGCAAATGTCATGTGATATGCATGTGATGTTCCACCTAGACGGTAATCCCTGAGTATGTGGAGACATATAAGATGGTAACTCCGTGGGTGAGATACAAGCGAGGAGCCTTGTACTGTAGTTTGTAGACATATGTAATCCCTACCTTTTATTCTCTGGCCAATAGGATGCTTACATACATGACATAGATATATGTTGCATTGCACAAATTTTGAAAATTATACTGTTGTTACTATTTTGGAACTTATATACTTGTAAGTGAGCTTGGGGCGGAAAAGTCCTGAAGGACCCCTTGTCTTACTGAGATTTCTTTTTAGAGATCTCACCCGTGTTGGGGCACATTTTCAAGTATAGGTACCTCTGAGGTTGAGACCTCTAGTGGTAGGAGGCCGGAATTGAGCTGACTGATGCATGCTTACTGTTTTATCTGTATCACATGATTATGCCTGACTCTCATTTATGGCTATTGTATTTGAGACATGATGATTGTGTTGTTTTATTTGGTGAGCATGAGGGTTGTCCATGCCACATTGTTATCAGACATATTTGCTTTACGCTTGAGTTGTATAATTGTATATGGATATTGTCCGGTCTACGTGTTGTAATCTCTTGACTAGATACATATGTATTTGATGAGGTTATTCAGTTAGTTATTTATTACAATTTACATACAGACGATTTTTTGAAAAGGAAAAGTTAATCCACTTGGTTAATAATGAATAGTTCATAATTGGAAAGAAAAAGTTAGCTTCCACATTTATTTAGTTGTGTTATTACCATATGTATGTTTAAAATACCGGGTTCGCACATGGTGTTACATTTTATGGTGTCAGAGCACTTTCTAGGAAAAAGTCTTTATGTATTACAATAACTTAGGATGCCTTGTTATGTGAATTGTCTGTTGTGTTTCTTTTGGGTTTTTACTATGATGATGCATGCGTGACCACATTGCGTGAGCCTGATCAACTCATTCTTTGTGTAACATGTGCAGAGTCATGGTACTTCCTAGGAGGACCCGAAAGACGAATGAGGGTCGGCCTAATCCGTTCCTGACCGCATTAGCTGTGATGCAGGCGACTAGACAAGCCGACCAGGAGGCCACCAGAGTGGCCAATCAGGCTACGATGGATGACGTGAGAGAGGCAAACCGGAAAGCTACTGAGGACGTACTCGAGGCGAACAGGATGGCGAACATGACCATGATGAGGGTCATGTTGGAGGAAATGAGGGTTGGCCACAATGAGGGACGGCTCCCGCCGCCACCACCGCCACCTCCATCTCCTCCTAGTCATCATGATGCGAACGGAGGAGGAGGAACACATATTCCTGAATGTAACAGCCCGTTGTACACCGGTATTGTTAACATTAATTATGATATGATATTAAGCGCAGTTACAATCACAGCAATTCATTTATAAAAAAGCGAATAAACTTTTTCCGATTATTACGCGAGCAGTTGAAAACATAAAAAATGTAATAATTAAAAGTTGTGAACGTAACTATAAACTCTTGCAGAATACTTATTTAAACTATTTTTATAGCTTACTTTACTTATTATAAGACACTAAGGGGTTCCCATAAACCCACTTAGCCAATTTCACACTTTTGCATTTTCTACTCATCCGAACATGGTTCGGTCTCTGAATTTCTGCGGACGCACAGTAATAACCCAGTCCTTCATATCTTGTTATCTTTCTTTCTTACTTAATTACCTTTCTAGAAAGCTATCACACGCTTGGTTCTGAGCTCGTTTGCTACGGTTATCTTCGTTTGAAGTTGGACAAGCAAAATTGCCAACCAACCCCAAAACAGCTTCAAACAATCCTCACTCCATGAATTACTGCACCTAATCCACTCATCCAACTGCTCTCAAATTTTTACACCATAAACTAGAAACCTCAATCTTCAATTTTGATATATCATACGCTTAATTTGACTAAGAAACAAAGCGGGAATAAATTTCCCAAAATGGTCCAGAACAGCCCCCAAGTGCAGGGAAAAATAGGGAAGCAACTTTCATTAGCCTCCCCAGGGCTGCGCACAACTCATAAAATTATAAGATTTTGATACAAGGTAGGGTACATCCCAAGCTTCAAAATTACGTATGGCACGTCCTTATTAGACCTCTATGGAGGGAGATATGCTCTCCCGAAGTTCACCTAAAATCTGCCAATTCTACAGAAAATTCGCCAAAGTTTCCTTTGTGTTTACAAAAATCCCCGATTTGCACTAGTAGTTATGTGACCTCAAATGTACCTAATAATCATTATAAATCATCATAAGTCATTGGGTGGCACACACAAGGACCAGCAATGCCTTGCGGAACTTACAACCCAACACAGTTCATATTTATTACACAATATGGCTCACTTTAAATCCTTAAATAGTTTCAATCTCCAACTTCAATTTCATGCATATTTTCATCACACAAGTAATCATAAACTTAAAATAGTCCTAAAGCCCTTCCATCATAGTACATCATGCATCCATTGTACAATTACAACATTTAACTTACATGTTACAACTTACAACTCATAATTTGAATTTACATCTTACAACATAAAACTCAGAATGACAATTATGACAAGACTTAGGCAATATACATATTCATGAACAAATACTGACAAATGCTTCATGATTCATCCTATGAGCCTCTTGCCCGCCACTCCTGTGCCACTGCTACCTCCTGAAATAAAGTCCCGAGACGGGGTGAGATATACGAATATATCTCAGTAACCCAGAGGTTCTGGAGAAAACTCCACCCAATAGCTCACTTCGATGCATATAAATAATATAAAATAATATCACTTAAAACGGGATAAAGCAAGGGATTTAGAGAAAGGGGGATTATCGGAATACAAACTACGATGGAGCGGGCTGGTAGCTACCATACCACACAACGTCCTCGGCATATAAGGCGTGTTCCAAGAACCACAACCAAGGTACCCCTCCCATCCACAACACCCGAGACTTCCTAGTGTGCTCCTATCCGGATTACACACCACGACCCTGGGTCAACTGGAACTCCCTCTCGAAGACCTATCCAGTGGAAGTCCGGAACTTGCCCGAAGGCTAACTATCTACTGGCCAGAGATTCGATACATAAGTACCCTCATAAATGCTACATGCATGCTTATACTGTTCTACAATACTCATACACATTTCCTACCATCACCCTCAACGGGTGTGGTGGAACACACAAGGGGAACAAGCCCCAGTACCAAGAGGTTACCTTAATTCATTTTTTCACTTAGCTCCGCAGCAGCTTATTTCTCAGTTTGGTACACAACAGAATGCCTACACAGAGGGCATCCACAATCACTTAAAACTCAAACAATACATGCTAATTCACAATTATGCATGCATTGGTCCAATCACTTACCTCAATCCACTTGGTCCAGGACCAAGGGCAATCCACTGAATCATTGTTCGGGATTCAAGTCGACGTACGACAACCTATGCAATCATATACAGCCATCAGTATACGTCAATTTTTATCAAAACGCGAAAAACACGAAATCCTCCCCATCCTCCTTGATGGTTCGGCCATAGTAGTGTTAATTTAAGATTTATTTTTCTAAATTTTCTTCCTCATTTTATTACTCATACTAAGGTTGCCATAAAGCCAATTCAAGTGTTGTTTTTCCGTTTTACGTCTTTTGAGCATCACTTTACCAAATAGTTCACTCTAGGTTCATTTATGCCCTTAAACACAAGTTATTAATTTCCATTGATTCTTCCACTATCAATCCATCACACAACCCATCTAAATACCATTTAAACATGAAACAACATCCAAGCAATTTCAACAACTTCATTTCACCTCCTTTTTACCTAATGGCCGATTTGCACCATGGTATAAATTCAAGGACTTTCCATCAATTTTAACCACTCAACACCTCATATCATCCTATTTTCTCATCATTCAATCATACAACAACTCATTACTAAAATCTCAACACCTTTCCAAAATTTCAAGTCATGACTACTCAAAAATATTCTTAAGTTAAAAATCCACATTTTTCACCTAAAATTCTCATGGCATTTCTAGCTTAAATACATCATTTTAAGACATTATCATCTAATACACATTTTTCATTTGAGCTCTCTATCATAACACATCAACAATCAAAGGTTTAGGGTTCATAATTTCAATCACAAGAATCAACCATCAAAAGGTGTAGAAACTTACTCACAAGCTAGGTATAAGACTCCTCCTAAGCATACTCCACCATTGGAGCATTTAAAAACTCCAAGAACTCAACTTTCTCCAAAATTTCGAATCTGAGTTTGGTTCAAATCTCCCCAAATACGCGGTCTCAAGGCTCAAGAGTGGTACCAATGTGTTTAGAATGTTTTTTCCACCACGATTCAAGACAAAAATCGTTGGATTCGATGGAGAAATGGCTAAGTTATGGCCAAAGGAAATTTTGCACAATGAAGGGGGAGGAGAAGGCTGCAGCGCTGTTTGTGAGGAAGAAGGAAAGAAAGATGATGATGAATAGTGAAGGGTTGTGAGGTGGCTTAAGTGAAGCTTAAGTGGGGTGGGTCCCACGCGATTTAAAACTCATCCGAATTTCCCTCCGATTTCCACTAAACGTCCATAAATTCCACACCTATTTAGAAACTCTAATTTTTAACATTGACCATTGTCCTTTAATTATACTTTATCAGATGAATCTGGAGTTTTCCGGTTATTCGGAGAAAATACTGTTTTAAGCTATTGCGCGCGCCATTGGCACGCTTCCCCAAACTGACTTAATTCCATCAAAATTTATCAAAAACCATATTTCCTAACTCTATAAACCACTTATAATTCATATTAGAAACCTAGAGCTCAAAACTCGACTGTCACGTTTTACGGTGCAATTGTACCGCGGTATTTTTACCCATGAAAAATACTATTAACTGATTTTTTGAAACTTGCCTATCCACTCAATTTTTCGTTCTGAATCCATTTCCAGTGTTAATTTTATCATCTGAGACTTTCTACTTAATGTGCCTCTGGCAAGTGTGATTTTTCTGTGTTAAAATTGATAAGAATTGACAAAGGTGAAATTCTTGAGAAGACTGAATTGCCATTGGAATTTAAAGAAAAATTTCAAGAAATGAGAGGTTTTGGGTCCATGGGAGAAGGTTCATCACCAAAAAAACACAAAGGTGAAATTCTTGAGAAGGCTGAATTGCCAAAGGAATTTGAAGAAAAGATTCAAGAAATGCAAGATTAAGGGTGCATGGAAGAAGGTTCATCATCAAGGAAACGCAAAGGTGAAATTCTTGAGAAGCCTGAATTGCCATTGGAATTTAAAGAAAAATTTCAAGAAATGCAAGGTTTTGGATCCATGGAAGAAGGTTCATCATCAAAGAAACACAAAGGTGAAATTCTTGAGAAGACTGAATTGCCAATGGAATTTAAAGAAAAGATTCAAGAAATTGAAGGTTCTGAAGTGAAGTTGGTTGAAGCAAGCAGGCCCAAACGTGCAACAAGAAAACCAGCCCACTTCAAAGATTATTTATTTAATTAATTTCTATTTTTGTAGAATAAGACTTTATTGCAATTATTAGGAAGATTATTCTTTTATCTTTCTGTTATTTAGTTTCCTAGCTAATAGCTTCCTATCTTTCGGTTATTTAAATTCCTAGTTAATAGCAAATTAGGATTGTTAGTTATTTATTCCTTTGGTGTGATTTGTGACGCCCAAATTGGGCGTGATATTGTGCAATAAATATGTAATTATTTCTAAAACTGTCATAAATTCATAATTTTTTATTTAAAAAACAATAAATTAATTTTTTTTCCGATCAAAGTCTGAATTTTTTTTTGGTTTATAAGAGTATGATATTTACTGCTATGCCTGAGCGCATGCTGAATTCATTTCATTTTTCCCTTTTCTTTTTCACTTCTACTTTTGCAGCTTTGTTAGTTGAAAATGGAAAATTCCTCATTTCTGCTAAGAGAACATGAAGAACAACTTACACAGAGTATGTTATTTCCACCTACATCAAAAAGCTGAGGTGTGTTTACTACTTGCAGGTAGGGGTGAAAGTGGGCTGGGCTGGGCCGAGCTTTGCCCCGTACAGCCCAAGCCTATGTCAAAGAATTTCAATTTGGCCCGGCTCGATAGCATAGTATAAGTCTAACTGTTAGCATGTCTTGGCCCATTTATAAAATACAAATGGCTTGGCCCGGCCCATTGGCCTGATAATTTTTAACTTCTAAGCAGACCATGAATCAACTCCACAAAATATTCAAATTCTATTGTTAAAAAAAATGACAATTTTATCGTCCAAACAAAACCATGACTCACAACAATAACTCATCACAATATGCATTTAGGTCAATGTCAAAAGCAAAATGCTCAAACTAAATAACATATATTTCAAGAAGAAATATACAGAGGTAATATCTATAAATATCAAGAAGAAACAAATACTGTAAGCTCCAAGAATTATACACTATTGCTAGCCAGGATCCTCATTCGGATCCTTGATTTGAGAGGATTTGATGCCAACGAAAATAAAGCAGCTAGTTCAATCAGAAACCAGAAATCCATAAACTTTATTTATTGATTGATTCAACTACATTGAAACAAAACAAAATAATATTAATGAGATTTATTCATACGAAGCTATTGTAGCATCCGAGTCTACAATGTATACTAGTATTTTCTACTTGTGCACATGATGGTGTACTTACACCAAAAGAAAACCCAAACATTGCACATGCTTCTACTTACATTACTTGTGGACTATATGTACGACAACGATATGTTCAAAATCATTCTCAACCCCAAAATACACACATCTTCTGGTTGAATATTATTTCCTTTGCAAAAATCTAACCATCTTTTTGTCAGTATTTGGATCAATGGTTGTTCATGGTAAATGACCGGCCGCACTCTCCTCAGTGGATCACGAAGGAACACCTTCATCCCGTCTACTTCTACTCTTCCTCTGGGAGACAAAGGCAAGCGTACTGGCAATTTCTGCAGTAAATACAAGTTCAAATGGTCAAAAACCCAAATAGAAGAATGAGCAATAACATATACAAATGTGTGTCCCACAAAAAGTGATAAACTTAATGAGAAGTAAAATTTGGCATTCTATCATATGGGAAATTACAAACATTCGAAAAACAAATTGTCTATAGGAAAGTGTGTAGCTATCCACAAAGGAAACTCATATTTCTACCTATCTTGAGAAACGGTAACCATAATCTCAACTCCCACAATCCTAGTTTGTTCGGCAAAATCAATTTATAGCATAAACTATATAACAATGTATAAACACAGGCTTAAACAGGGCTTGTTAATATCATACAAGAAAATCACTGTCATCCGGCACCACACAAAAGAAAGCGGCTGCTGATTTGAAGGGACTGTCATTATCGCACTCTTCCTTTATAACCTTTGGCAACCTTACAATCGCACGAAAGTTTTATCCATGAGACAGAATGTGGTAATGTACATTAAATGAGACAAGCACGCGCATGACAAACAAATAATGAGATCGAAAGTGAGTAAGTGTTGTGTCTTGTGTGTGTGTGTGTGTGTGTGTGTTGGGGGGATTCAACACCTGTTGCTCCCAATTCATCCTTGTTATTGTACACATCGGGAGTCACAAGCTCTTTCTTAATCTTTTTAGATATTTCACCTGTAATCATAATGGTTAATTGATTAATTCAGGTAAATCAACGAGCTCATATGAGAAAATACATATAAGCTGAGAAACTGTTAATTTACATTATTGCAAACAAGAGTAGGAATAGGAACCGACAAATAATGAGATTTAAAGTGAGTAATAAATTTCAAACAGAAGTGGTGGAAAAGAAAATACCTTTTGCACCTGAAATTTCAAATTCAGATGCATCTGAGGTACATCCTGTACCGAATACCCCTTCAAAGATAGGATCTTTATTATTACATTTGGTTGCATCATTTTGATATATATGGGATCCATTAACAACATGAGAACCAGTTGTAATTTTCACAGTCCCATCAACACCACAGGCATGGTCATCTCTTTTTTTTTTTGTCTTCAAATTCTCTATTTCTCATGTGACTTGGGTCTTCAAAGTGTTCTGATATGTGCACAGATTGGGGAAATCAATGTCTATGTAAGAGAGAAAAACACTCTCCTACAATATAAGAGTATATTTTCCCAATTTTTAATTAATAATTTCTGATTCTGTAACAATATACAAGTGAATTTATCTTTATATTGACTTTGGTTTTTTGATCTTTTTTATATTTGTGAACATCTTTTGAAACTGCAGTATATACCTCCTAAGTTTAGTTCTACTGTATCACCCTTGGTTAATAAGAAAATCATTCTCAAGGATTCAAGTGGGCAACAATGGAATGTTACGGTATCAAATGATGATGGTTCTTTTGCTTTTGGGGAAGGATGAAATGTTTTTTCAGTGGATCATGGCCTTAAAATTGGATATTTTCTGGTATTCAATTATATTAATGAATTGCACTTTGATGTCAAGATCTATGATAATTCTGGGTGTGAAAGGCTTGATTTTTCTACAAAAAGAAATCAGAAAAAAAGAAGTAGGGACAAAAGTGGCTCTCCTGTTTCAGATGGTGTGTTTGTTAGACAAGACCCAAATTCCTCAATTTTCTCCAAGCAGGATGTGCCAAAAATGAAAAGGCAGCACAGGGAGGATGATGATATAGGAGGAACAAGAAAAAACATGGAGAATATTTCGAAATATGATGGTAATAATGGAAGGGCCCAATCTGTGCGCATATCAGAACACTTTGAAGACCCAAGTCACATGAGAAATAGAGAATTTGAAGACAAAAAAAGAGATGACCATACCTGTGGTGTTGATGGGACTGTGAAAATTACAACTGGTTCTCATGTTGTTAATGGATCCCATATATATCAAAATGATGCAACCAAATGTAATAATAAAGATCCTATCTTTGAAGGGGTATTCGGTACAGGATGTACCTCAGATGCATCTGAATTTGAAATTTCAGGTGCAAAAGGTATTTCCTTTTCCACCACTTATGTTTGAAATTGATTACTCACTTTATATCTCATTATTTGTCAGTTCCTATTCCTACTCTTGTTTGCAGTAATGTAAATTAACAGTTTCTCAGTTTATATGTATTTTCTCATATGAGCTCGTTGATTTACCCGAATTAATCAATTAACCATTATGATTACAGGTGAAATATCTAAAAAGATTAAGAAAGAGCTTGTGACTCCCGATGTGTACAATAACAAGGATGAATTGGGAGCAACAGGTGTTGAATCCCCCCAACACACACACACACAAGACACAACACTTACTCACTTTCGATCTCATTATTTGTTTGTCATGCGCTTTTTCTTGTCTCATTTTGTAATAGCCCGTTGTACACCGATATTGTTAACATTGATTATGATATTAAGCGCAGTTACAATCACGGTGATTGGGTTAATTAAATTACGGGCAAATTTTTCTTTTATCATATTCTTTTTTTTACATCAATGCATTTTCCGTAATCAATTAAAACCACACTATAATTGTAAATGCAATTCGCGGAATCATACATTTTACTAACATCATTAATCCTTCTTTTTATTCAATTCATTTAAACTCACCATCTTACTCTCACATTTTACCAAGTTGTAGTCCATTACGTTATCTACGCGTGGTTTCAAACCACGTACCATTTGGAGTTCTACCCATCAAGTTAAGCCCCTTTCTTTTAGTCTAGAAAAACCTGAATTTTCGAAAATTACACTGTGGTAATCGATTACCAGTGGGTGGTAATCGATTACCACCTATAAAAAATGAGGCAGTAGCCAAATTTTGACCTCCTCTGTTCTGGTAATCGATTACCAACTTTGGGTAATCGATTACCTCACATGGTAATCGATTACCAAGCCTTAGTAATCGATTACCAGTGAAGACAGTAGCCAAATTTCGTCCCCTGTTGCATGGTAATCGATTACCATGCTTGGGTAATCGATTACTATGCAGCAAAAATGACAGATTACAGCATTTTAAGCCCAAGAAAGGTTGTGTAATCCATCCCTAACCCCTTGGTACTCCACACAACACTTAAACACATCCTAATGTAGGCTCTAGGCCCTTTCATCATGCAATTTCCTTAAAACATACATCATTTACAAAGTCCTCAAAGTAATGGCCATTTACATACAAATATGGACCATTTTTACAACATAATCATCAAGACTTCCAAGGCAATGAATGTGGCAATGGACAAGTCCCATGCTCACTCAAAATATACAGTTATCCATGTCATGAATAATCAATAAACAAGACTTAGTATACCATCATGAACACTACAAAAGCATGGCAATAACATCATGCAATATGTTCATGACCTAAGTCTCAAAATACTAATGTCATGCTACGTGCAATCCATAGTCCTCCTCCAAAATGTCATGCAATCCCAATGCACCGCATGCAAATCCACTGTCCACTAAGCGGGCTTCTTGCCCGAAGCTCCTCCCGGCTCATTGTGACCTGAAATGTGGTCCCCCAAACACGGGGTGAGATATACGGATATATCTCAGCAAACCAATGGAGCTAGAGGCTCTCTCCACTCCATGGCTCACTAAAATGTATAAATATGACATCACGTAATATGCAAGTAATACAATATCACCAACCAACTGGAGACAACCCAAGAACATCCACGCATGGATTCATGTTCAAGGACTCCATCATATAACTCCCGAGACAATCTGACACGAGCTATCGAACTCGCGCAAATTAAAAATTATTTTTAATTAGGGTTCAAAAATTTGCAGTAAAGTGGAAACCCTAAGTCGTCTCTCAAGGAAATTGAATTGGTAAAAATCGCTTATGAAAACAGAAAATAAAAAGGGGGTTTGGATTTGGGTTGAATAAAAGACAGAATATAAAAACTGGGATTAAAACTTCGTAATTAAAATTAACCAACCTAGGGTTAGGGTTCCATGGACGTCCTTCATTGGATGAAAATTACCAAATTCACGGTTGATCTCAATTGAATCAGAATCCTTATTTTCAATTGAGAACAATCGGATTCAAATCTGATGATTATTCCTTTTCCATGATCACAATCGCGAACCTCAGATCGAATATCCACAATACGATATCGATCTGAGTTAGGAAAAGAAACAAATCTGGTTAAAGAATTAGAAAAATTACCAAATTCACGATTAATCCCAATTGAATCAGAATCCTTATTTCCAATTGAGGTTAATCGGATCATCAAATCTGATGATCATTCTTCACCCATAATGGCAATCGCGAACCTCAGATCGAATATCCACAATCGCACGATATTGATCTGAGTTAGGATAAAGAAATAAATCTGGTTAGAGATAGATCGCAGATCCTCTAAACAGATCCTTGGAATCCCTTCCCCTTAGGTTGATTAAAAGGGGGTTTAGCCTAGCATGGCTAGGATAAACATGATTACAAATTAAATTGCATAAAAGAAAAAGAAGAAGAAGAAGAAGATGAAGAACACGAAGAACGCGAAGAACGCGAAGAACGCGAAGAACGCGAAGAACGCTCCAGAGAAAATGTCTTGATCCTCCAAATTGAAAATTACATAATGATCTAATGTTTTCCTTCCCTTGTGCTTCATATGCACCTAGGTCAGAAATCAATGTGGGCTGGGCTTAATTCAGATCGGCCCGGCCCATTCGTCTAAAATACAAAATAAAAATAATAAAATAAAACTTAATTACAAGTCTAAAACTTCAGCAAAACATGGTCTTCTTGGCGTTAGAAATCCCAGCTTCCAGTCCGAATTGGGCTTCGAGCTCTTCATAAGAATTGTAGCCCTCTGTGTTATCTGAAAAACCCAACAAGAACGGAGTCAATCCGACAACTGTGGACCGAGATATGGCCAAAATACAGAAGTAGCGTAAAGCTGAAAAATTCTGACGAAAATAAATTAAACCCAATTAAACACTAAAAAATGTAAATTAACTCAAAACATTATTATTTTATTCAAATAAATCCTAAAAATACTAATCAAGAGCAACAAATAAGTGCAATAAAGTATGAGTCATCACAATCCTAGAGCTTCTCCCATGGTTGAGAAAACTCCATGGCCAACCCAACCGGAACTCCTCAAGAGACCTATCCGGCGGATGTCCCACGTTTGGCTCATCCTGGTGTCGCTCACATGAGTCGACCCCATGGCATACCCAACTGGCACTTCGCCATCGAAATGATCCAGCGGATGTCCAAACCCAACACACGTCAACTGGCCAGTGACCAAACAATTTTTCATACAATCCAAGCAATATGCATACAAGCACACAATCACACCATGCCATAACCACATAATCCAACCACAACCTTCCACTAGGTGTGGTGGAGCACACTAGGGATTAAACCCAAGTTCCAAGGGTTTACCTCAACACTTAGCAAATCCGTTCCAAACGTATGCTCCAATCAACCTTTCACAATCACGTCCGTGTGAGGCACCCTACAACAATCATCAAATCCAAATTACACCAAAACTCATTTTTCATGAAAATTCCTCAAATTTTCCTAAGTTAAAAACCTAACTTTTTCACCAAAAATCATCATAGCATTTCTAGCTTACAAGCATGATTCTAAGGCCTTTTCATCTAATAGCATTTTTCCATTTGGGCTCTCTATCATCACACATCTAAAATTAAAGGTTTAGAGCATAAATTCCTAGATCTATGAAATCAACCACAAAAATACCACAAATATACTCACAATGTGTTGTATGTTCACCACCAAGGCTTCATTAAACCATAAGAAGACCAAAAACTCCAAGAAGCTCCAAGAACACTATGGGTCGGATCTGTTTTTGGCCAAAAATGCAGCCAAGAGATGGATTCAAGGCTTCTAAGTGTTACCAATGGATCTAGAAGGTTGTTTACAATAGATTTCAACACCGAAATCAAGCGATTTGGTGAAGAAATGAAGAAATGGCAAAATGGAGGAGAAATGGTGTTTTTGGCTCTCACTTGCAGGGGGCGCACGAAGAAGAAGGAAAAAGGGAAGGACAGAGAAGAAGAACAGGGTGGGAGGCTAAGTGACTTCGGTCACACGGGTCCCACACGCGATCTAACTTTAACCCCGATAAAAATTCCGATCACAAATTCTTAATCTACATATTTTTCCAGTCCATGACATATTTTTATTTCTCCAAAATATTGATAAAAATTTCACACCTATCGGTACACTCACACCACAGTATTTAACATTTAAAAATCACTATTCATAAATTTTTCCCAAATTTGCCTATTCACTCGATTTTCCGCCCTGATTCCATTTCCAGTATTACTTTTGTCATATGAAATCTCTAACTCAGTATTTATGCCTCAGAATACACGGCTGGTCAATTACCATTTTGCCCTTTTTGCCCATTTTGGCCATAATTCTTGGATTTTCACTAATCCACCAATTTCCATTTCACATTATAATATAAAAATTCACATTTAAATATATGAGGTGTTATACATTTAATGTACATTACCACATTCTGTCTCATGGATAAAACTTTCGTGCGATTGTAGGGTTGCCAAAGGTTATAAAGGAAGAGTGCGATAATGACAGTCCCTTCAAATCAGCAGACGCTTTCTTTTGTGTGGTGCCGGATGACAGTGATTTTCTTGTACGATATTAACAAGCCCTGTTTGAGCCTGTGTTTATGCATTGTTATATAGTTTATGCTATAAATTGATTTTGCCTAACAAACTAGGATTGTGGGAGTTGAGATTATGGTTAGCGTTTCTCAAGATAGGAAGAAATATGAGTTTCCTTTGTGGATAGCTACACACTTTCCTAGAGACAATTTGTTTTTCGAATGTTTGTAATTTCCCATATGACAGAGTGCCAAATTTTACTTCTCATTAAGTTTATCACTTTTTGTGGGACACACGTTTTTATATGTTGTTGCTCATTCTTCTATTTGGGTTTTTGACCATTTGAACTTGTATTTACTGCAGAAATTGCCAGTACGCTTGCCTTTGTCTCCCAGGGGAAGAGTAGAAGTAGACGGGATGAAGGTGTTCCTTCGTGATCCACTGAGGAGAGTGTGGCCGGTCATTTACCATGAACAACCATTGATCCAAATACTGACAAAAGGATGGTTAGATTTTTGCAAAGGAAATAATATTCAACCAGAAAATGTGTGTACTTTTGGGGTTGAGAATGAGTTTGATCATATCGTTGCCGTACATATAGTCCACAAGTAATGTAAGTAGAAGCATGTGCAATGTTTGGGTTTTCTTTTGGTGTAAGTACACCATCTTGTGCACAAGTAGAAAATACTAGTTATTAAAGTTAATAACTGGGTTGGAATAAAAATGAAAAATAAATAGGAGAAAATGATAAAAAAATGGGATAAAAAGATTTTGGCTGGAACCCTCTCTTATAAGCCTTTGCTGATAGTTATTAAAGTCATTAAACTAGTTATTATCGGTAAAGAAGAGCATATTGATATATAATTTTGGAATAAAATAAAACTAATATATAATTTAAGAAGGGGGTATACTGATAATTAAAAAAAATGAAAGGCACAATAACCAATCTCTCGAGAGTTTAATTTAATTTATTTGAGTAAAATTATTATTATTATTTTTAAATAATATCAGTAAGGAAAAAATGATTATCTTTTTTAAAGGATAGTCATTTTAGCTAAAATTAATATTTTTTATTTAATATTTAATTTTAAAAAAACTTTTATTTTTTCTCACCATAATTACTATTTCTCTTAGTATAGAATATAATAATTTTAAATAAAATCACACAATTCTATATTTTTTAAAGATATAAACACTATGTATTAATAAAAGAGAGTACAAATACTGATCCCTATCCGGTCACTTTATGTCAGCGTGTGCTCCACACAATCATAATACATGAATGCTGTATGCAGTGTGTGTTATTCCATGATCATTTCAGAAAATCCACAAATTACTCGCAAAATAAACTATTCTCTTAGGAAATTTAATTTAATTATTTTTCTAGATTTAAATCATCCAAATAGCTGATTTAATTATTAATCTATATTGCAACAATCATAATAATTATCATTTAAGAGGATGATTTGAAATCAAAATAATCTCCATAACGATTATTTGTCTTGATGTTAATTACTCAAAATTAATTAATTTCATTATTAATCTAGATTTTTAACAAAAATCATAATAAATATTAATTAATTTTTGAGGATAATTTAAAATCAAAATAATCCCATAATAACTATCATATTAGTCGCTGAAGACATAATAGCTACTATGCTCATGTATGACATGTGATCAAGCAACAATATGACACCTTCCTATCCTATATGACATGTTATCGCAAATATCATGTTAATCGCACATATAATTATAAAAATTAAATAATTCACATTAAAAATAAGAATTATTTGATTCTCCTGTATGCAAGGAAGCACACATCTTCAACACACTAAACCAGTATATATAGTTAGTAATTTCAAAGTTATTTATATAAAAAATGAACATAAAAGAGTAGAAGATAGGTACCTGATAGGAAGATAAATTATAGAAATAACCATTTTGTGGGCAACGTGAAGTTCGTATGGACTTTTTCCTCAGCGAAAAATATGGAATTGGTTAAGATAAACTTAAATTGTGATGTAAAAATAAATTACAATCATTCTTAATTCTTAAATTCGTAAGAATCCAGTAAAATATTTTGTTGATATTTCATTTTGCAATGTTTTGTACTCATGCAAGTCTATATAAATAATTGCGTGCTCGTTCAAACGGAAATAAATAAACTAAAATAATAGTAATTATGAAAAAAAGAAATAAATAAAAATAATGATAATTATAATGAAAAATTCTTATTTGAAGAGATATTGAGAGATATTGTTCCAAAAAAGGGGAAATAATGTAATGATTTTATGAGCATTACGAGCATAAGAATCATTTGGTAAGATTATACGTATGATGATGATTACCAAAAAAAAAAGATTATATTGCATGTAAAATGATTATATGTTTAAATATTATATGTAGAATGACGTCACAAGAGGTAAAATGTTTAAAAGGTTCATTTTTTATTATATTGCATGAAAATATGAGAGAAGAAAAGTAGAGATAAATTAAATATGGGTCACACATTTTATATTAAAAAAGAAAAAAATATTAATAGGCAAGAAATACAAATTTGCGCATGAGAGTTTTTTGCTCTCGTGCGACCGGAGAACATGATTTCCAATAATTAAATATATTAAAAGTAAAAGAAATATATTCATAGTGTCAAAATCAAAATTTCATTCCACAGGACTTTGTAGTTTGTACATGTCTAATACTAAAAATATGCAAAGACTTACCATATTATATGCATGAAAAGAAATTAATTAATTAAAATAATAGTGATTATTATACTTTATACATTTAAATTTATTATGTTTTTAACATAATTCAAATTATGTACATGCTATATAATTTAGTAAGTCCTATAAAAAATTAACAAATTATAAAATAATATTATTTCACCATTGTTGATAAATGAAACTTATTTATGAAGTGAAAAGGAAAACAATTATGAGTTTTTTTTTTGGTAAGAGTTTCAAATTAACTAACTATTTCATTGATTGAAAAGAATAAATTATCCGGTTTGAAAAATAACTGAAATAAAATAATAAAAATATTAACCAATGGATTTTGAAATAAAATAACTGAAAAAAATTAATTTTTCAAACAATACGGAAAATAAAAGCACCTCCCTAAACAATTAGTGTTAATCGTGATAATAACGGGACTCGTGTCAGCGTAGACAATTTTATAACCATAAAATTTCGGAAGACCATAATTTTCAATTCAAGTATCTAAATCAGAAGATATTTTTATTTCACATAATATTTCGACCAGATTTACGCAATGACACTTCATTTGACATATTTTATTTACAGGATTAGTCTCATCAGGTGACTTGCTTTATGCATTAATTTGAAAAAACTTATTCAATCAAATTAAACTTCCAATCAGGTTTAATCCGACAATCGTTTTGCCCAAAATTCTTAGAATGGTGTTTTTTTCCTTTTAAATAAACGATTTTTAAAGAAATTTATTCCAAATGTGCGGACAGAGGATGTGAGGATTCACACATTAAAATTTTAATATATTTTTGGATTTGATATTGTGGTTTTGATTTGTTTCTCGCATCTCTGAGTTTTATTATTCTCCCTTGGGAAAGAAATCAGATTTTCTTTTAAATCAATATTAAAAAAATTGAATCAATTATTAATGCACGTCCAGAATCTCCCTCCTTTTTATTTTTCACCATTTCTCTGCTTGATCTTCTGCATGATCCTCTCCTCGTCCCTCCTAGGTAAGGATTCCATTTTGAAAATACCCATATTGTGTTTCTCTGCATGCGAGTGTACTACTAAAAATTCCATCCCTTAGCACATAAAAATTTGCAAAGTTTCCTTCTGGAATGGCAAATTTTCGATATATATATATATATATATATATATATATATATATATATTTATATTTGCGCTCGCATCCTTTCACACCTCCCCCGCGATCCGTTTGATCAAAAAAGATCAACGGCTCTGATTTGTAAGCATGTGACACCGTTGATCTTTCTTGATCTAATGGCTCTTAGATGAGGTATCAAATTTGAAATTTGACACCGATTTCAAATTTGAAATTTGACACCGATGTCAAATGATCCTACCTCATATATATATATATATATATATATATATATATATATATATATATATATAAGGATGAGTTGGACATTTTAGCTTGAGTGAGGATGAGTTGGACATTTTTGGTTATAGCATATAGGTATAGCAGCAATAGAGGGTGGTGGGTGTCTTGTGTATTAAAAAAAGAGAGTACAAATACTGACCCCTATCAGTAATATACAAAAATAGGAAACACGTACCGTCACAAAATCGGAATCGGGAATGAATTCTCTCATGTGCTAATTAACATGACCATGTCATGTATGGCAATCATAATCGTACATGTGTGAATTAATGATGATAAGGGAGGAGAAAAAAATATAAGATAGTAAGTTACACAATCATCACCGTTGATTTAATTATTAATGGTTAAAATTAGGGATGTGCATGGGTCGAACCGAACCGGATTTTGTGAAAAAATCGAACCGAATTGGTTTGAATGGTTCGGTTCGAAAGTGGTTCGGTTCGGTCCAAAACTGGTTTGGTTCGGAAGTGGTTCGGTTCGGTTCGGAACCGGTTTGGAAATGGTTCGGAACCGGTTCGGGTCGACCCTCTTTTGAAAAGGAAAAAATTTAAAAATTTAAAAAATAACGTTATAAAAATTAATTTGGTTTGGTTTGAAAATGGTTCGGTTCGGTTCGGAAACGGTTCGGTTCTTAAACCGGTTCTAAAAACTGGTTCAGTTCTTAAACCGGTTCTAAAAACCGGTTCGGTTCATGAACCGGTTCTTTAAAAACCGGTTCGGTTCATGAACTAGTTTTTTAAAACCAGTTATTTTATGGAGCGTTTCGGTTCGGTTCATGGTTCGACCCACTTTTTTGGTTATTTTGCACACCCCTATTTAAAATCCTCCCTTATGATATGATCATATTAAATTATTCATGAGAGAATCCATTTAACCCGAAATCATGGTCAGACCAACCGAGAACCAAAGGCGTCAAAGGGTCACAGATCACACAGTCTTCGATATGTTAGAAAGAATATTTTAGGATATCTTTTTTAGAATATCTTTAAGATATCTTTATTATTTATAAAGATTTATTTCCTTATTTTTTTTGGTGAAAATTTATTTCCTTATTTTATTAAGATTTAAGTTAGATATAGGCTAAGCCCATATAGGCTAAGCCCATTAACATTTCTTTATATATTGTACTCTGGTTAATCAATTCAATATTCTTGTTTCTCATTTGTTATTTTACACGATAAAAGTTGAGACTTTTCCTTTTATCTCTTAAAAACATTTGTGTTGTCAAATACAGAATTTGGATCATTAACTGAGAAGAGATGGGTCGCAATGATGTACAAGTGTGTGCAACGTGCACACAAAACTGTCTATTGTTTCACGGAACATCGAAACCCTCTCCTACCTCTTTCTTCAAGGTCATGGCTGATGACGACTACTTTAGAGTTTTGGTATGATAACCACTCATAATATGTGAAATACTTTTTTTTTTTTGGTAACAATGATAAACTCATTTTAGTTTTGGTTTTGGTTTACTAGTTAATGCTAATTTTTAAGAGCTTTATTAATCTCATGCAATAGGAGATAAGCTCTCTCACGCTATATGTTATAGAGACAATCATGTATGAGACCCACCCACTTATAGAAAAAGAAAGAAAGATAAAAAATAATATGGAAATCAATGTCTATGTAGGAGAGAAAAACACTCTCCTACAATATAAGAGTATATTTTCCCAATTTCTAATTAATAATTTCTGATTCTGTAACAATATACAAGTGAATTTATCTTTATATTGACTTTGGTTTTTTGATCTTTTTTATATTTGTGAACATCTTTTGAAACTGCAGTATATACCTCCTAAGTTTAGTTCTACTGTATCACCCTTGGTTAATAAGAAAATCATTCTCAAGGATTCAAGTGGGCAACAATGGAATGTTACGGTATCAAATGATGATGGTTCTTTTGCTTTTGGGGAAGGATGGAATGTTTTTTCAGTGGATCATGGCCTTAAAATTGGATATTTTCTGGTATTCAATTATATTAATGAATTGCACTTTGATGTCAAGATCTATGATAATTCTGGGTGTGAAAGGCTTGATTTTTCTACAAAAAGAAATCAGAAAAAAAGAAGTAGGGACAAAAGTGGCTCTCCTGTTTCAGATGGTGTGTTTGTTAGACAAGACCCAAATTCCTCAATTTTCTCCAAGCAGGATGTGCCAAAAATGAAAAGGCAGCACAGGGAGGATGATGATATAGGAGGAACAAGAAATAACATGGAGAATATTTCGAAATATGATGGTAATAATGGAAGGGCCCAATCTGTGCGCATATCAGAACACTTTGAAGACCCAAGTCACATGAGAAATAGAGAATTTGAAGACAAAAAAAGAGATGACCATACCTGTGGTGTTGATGGGACTGTGAAAATTACAACTGGTTCTCATGTTGTTAATGGATCCCATATATATCAAAATGATGCAACCAAATGTAATAATAAAGATCCTATCTTTGAAGGGGTATTCGGTACAGGATGTACCTCAGATGCATCTGAATTTGAAATTTCAGGTGCAAAAGGTATTTTCTTTTCCACCACTTCTGTTTGAAATTTATTACTCACTTTAAATCTCATTATTTGTCAGTTCCTATTCCTACTCTTGTTTGCAGTAATGTAAATTAACAGTTTCTCAGTTTATATGTATTTTCTCATATGAGCTCGTTGATTTACCCGAATTAATCAATTAACCATTATGATTACAGGTGAAATATCTAAAAAGATTAAGAAAGAGCTTGTGACTCCCGATGTGTACAATAACAAGGATGAATTGGGAGCAACAGGTGTTGAATCCCCCCAACACACACACACAAGACACAACACTTACTCACTTTCGATCTCATTGTTTGTTTGTCATGCGCTTTTGCTTGTCTCATTTAATGTACATTACCACATTCTGTCTAATGGATAAAACTTTCGTGCGATTGTAGGGTTGCCAAAGGTTATAAAGGAAGAGTGCGATAATGACAGTCCCTTCAAATCAGTAGACGCTTTCTGTTGTGTGGTGCCGGATGACAGTGATTTTCTTGTACGATATTAACAAGCCCTGTTTGAGCCTGTGTTTATGCATTGTTATATAGTTTATGCTATAAATTGATTTTGCCTAACAAACTAGGATTGTGGGAGTTGAGATTATGGTTACCGTTTCTCAAGATAGGAAGAAATATGAGTTTCCTTTGTGGATAGCTACACACTTTCCTAGAGACAATTTGTTTTTCGAATGTTTGTAATTTCCCATATGACAGAGTGCCAAATTTTACTTCTCATTAAGTTTATCACTTTTTGTGGGACACACGTTTTTATATGTTGTTGCTCATTCTTCTATTTGGGTTTTTGACCATTTGAACTTGTATTTACTGCAGAAATTGCCAGTACGCTTGCCCTTGTCTCCCAGGGGAAGAGTAGAAGTAGACGGTATGAAGGTGTTCCTTCGTGATCCACTGAGCAGAGTGTGGCCGGTCATTTACCATGAACAACCATTGATCCAAATACTGACAAAAGGATGGTTAGATTTCTGCAAAGGAAATAATATTCAACCAGAAGATGTGTGTATTTTTGGGGTTGAGAATGAGTTTGATCATATCGTTGCCGTACATATAGTCCACAAGTAATGTAAGTAGAAGCATGTGCAATGTTTGGGTTTTCTTTTGGTGTAAGTACACCATCATGTGCACAAGTAGAAAATACTAGTTATTAAAGTTAATAACTGGGTTGGAATAAAAATGAAAAATAAATAGGAGAAAATGATAAAAAAATGGGATAAAAAGATTTTGGCTGGAACCCTCTCTTATAAGCCTTTGCTGATAGTTATTAAAGTCATTAAACTAGTTATTATCGGTAAACAAGAGCATATTGATATATAATTTTGGAATAAAATAAAACTAATATATAATTTAAGAAGGGGGTATACTGATAATTAAAAAAAATGAAAGGCACAATAACCAATCTCTCGAGAGTTTAATTTAATTTATTTGAGTAAAATTATTATTATTATTTTTAAATAATATCAGTAAGGAAAAAATGATTATCTTTTTTAAAGGATAGTCATTTTAGCTAAAATTAATATTTTTTATTTAATATTTAATTTAAAAAAATCTTTTATTTTTTCTCACCATAATTACTATTTCTCTTAGTATAGAATATAATAATTTTAAATAAAATCACACAATTCTATATTTTTTAAAGATATAAACACTATGTATTAATAAAAGAGAGTACAAATACTGATCCATATCCGGTCACTTTATCTCAGCGTGTGCTCCACACAATCATAATACATGAATGTTGTATGCAGCGTGTGTTATTCCATGACCATTTCAGAAAATCCACAAATTACTCGCAAAATAAACTATTCTCTTAGGAAATTTAATTTAATTATTTTTCTAGATTTAAATCATCCAAATTGCTGATTTAATTATTAATCTATATTGCAACAATCATAATAATTATCATTTAAGAGGATGATTTGAAATCAAAATAATCTCCATAACGATTATTTGTCTTGATGTTAATTACTCAAAATTAATTAATTTCATTATTAATCTAGATTTTTAACAAAAATCATAATAAATATTAATTAATTTTTGAGGATAATTTAAAATCAAAATAATCCCATAATAACTATCATATTAGTCGCTGAAGACATAATAGCTACTATGCTCATGTATGACATGTGATCAAGCAACAATATGACACCTTCCTATCCTATATGACATGTTATCGCAAATATCATGTTAATCGCACATATAATTATAAAAATTAAATAATTCACATTAAAAATAAGAATTATTTGATTCTCCTGTATGCAAGGAAGCACACATCTTCAACACACTAAACCAGTATATATAGTTAGTAATTTCAAAGTTATTTATATAAAAAATGAACATAAAAGAGTAGAAGATAGGTACCTGATAGGAAGATAAATTATAGAAATAACCATTTTGTGGGCAACGTGAAGTTCGTATGGACTTTTTCCTCAGCGAAAAATATGGAATTGGTTAAGATAAACTTAAATTGTGATGTAAAAATAAATTACAATCATTCTTAATTCTTAAATTCGCAAGAATCCAGTAAAATATTTTGTTGATATTTCATTTTGCAATGTTTTGTACTCATGCAAGTCTATATAAATAATTGCGTGCTCGTTCAAACGGAAATAAATAAACTAAAATAATAGTAATTATGAAAAAAAGAAATAAATAAAAATAATGATAATTATAATGAAAAATTCTTATTTGAAGAGATATTGAGAGATATTGTTCCAAAAAAGGGGAAATAATGTAATGATTGTATGAGCATTACGAGCATAAGAATCATTTGGTAAGATTATACGTATGATGATGTTTACCAAAAAAAAAAGATTATATTGCATGTAAAATGATTATATGTTTAAATATTATATGTAGAATGACGTCACAAGAGGTAAAATGTTTAAAAGGTTCCTTTTT
>JAVKPL010014925.1:0-94187 GCA_032173675.1 Gastrolobium villosum | reverse complement strand
CATGGCATCGCCTAGCAGCGCGATTGGGCGGCGGCTGGGGCGGGCCTTAGGCTTGAACGGTTGTTGTCTGAGTTGGTTGGTTCGAGAATTGAATCCGCGATAGATGAACCCGTTGGAAGTTCAAAATACGCGAAGAAAAAAAAAAAAAGCCCGGGTGTTTGAACCCGCCTTGCCTAAAGGGCAAGGTTGAGAGTGCTAACCTTGGCCCATGTATCGAAAGTGGGAAATTGTGCTGAGGGGACGCCCTCGCACGTTATCTCGGCTAAATTCAAAATCCGGCAACAAAACTCGAAATATACGAGACGGATATTGCAAATAAAACAGATAAACTACACAATTAATTCTAGTTTTGAATTAATATCCAATGAAACCAAAAAGTGTTTATACAGAAAGAGGCCGGGATGACAACGGCATGTTACAAATTATGGGGTGCTCCCCCTCAAATTGGGCTGTGAGCCGGACTCCGGCTGCCGGTCTTCCTCCTCCAAGACAGGGGCATAACCTTCCCCATCCGCTGCGATTGGCTCCTCGGCTGCCGAGTGGAACGTTCCGCCGCTAATGTAGCCATAGCAATCTAGCTGATCCAAGTTAAGAGACGCTTCAGGGTTAAAAAATTTAACCTGGTTCACCGCATTGTTGAAAGCGGAACTAACAGCATTTTCAAGAACAGTCTGGCTTTGATTATAGTCAGCCTGCAACTCCTCTTGCTGCGCCCTTAGCTGTTTCAGTTGAGAGGCCATCTCCTCATGTGCGGCCTCCGCCTTGGACAGCATGGATAGCTTGGCTTTGACAAACCTTACTATGGCGTCCTTGCCACCTTCCACTCCGCAACAATCCGAGATAGCATTCAAGTCGGCTTGCGAATTATGCACTGACAGACTGAGCTTGGCCACATCAGACTTCAGAACTTGATTTTCCTGCTTTAGCTCGGCTAGCTGAATCTGCATGTTGTCCTTCTCGGATAGAATTTCAGAGTGCTTCTCGAGCAGGAGAGTACGGTTTCATCAAGGAAGCCGCCTTGAAAAGGTATTGCTCAGCTTTCTGAAGCTCGTCCGCTTCGGCCTTTGAAGGAGCAGGAGAACCATAGAAGGAAGGTGGAGCACGGGTCACGCCACGTAGCTCGGCCGTGACCCCCATCTCCCATAATGAACCCCTCCTTAAACCAGCAGGCAGGGGAGAGGGTGGGGCGTTACCCCGTGCAACAGCTACCACGGCCCGGGTGGTGCCTCCAGTAGTAAGGGGGTCTCCTCTGGTTCCCCATCCAACCAGTTTTCACCATCATTGGTCAGATCCAAGATGGAGGTGCCATGATGGGGCTCAGGGTTGGATGAACCCGCACCCAGGGAAGGAGCAGCAACCTTCGTTTTCTTTGAGGGGGGGGGACGGGCTACACCCTTGCCCCGCAAAACCCGGCAGTAGTCAGGCACGTCATCCGAGCTGGGGTTCATGGTTAAACCTGGCAAACAAAAGAAGCAAGGTTACCAGCATAATCAAGGACATATCAGATTCCAAAGCAGGATAAAAACGACAAGTAAATGAAAAAGAAAAAGAAAGAAAGCAATGTTGAAAAGCATACTGGGTTGATCGCTTGCAACAGAAGACTTAGCGACCAAAGACGCAGCACTCATATGACCCCGGGTATGCACATGGGTTAGCAAGGTCCTGACATTGAGCTTCTCCTCGGTTGATAAGGGCAGCTTGTAATCAGCCGACTTGCGAAGGTAATGTTGATGGGACCAATATAATGGGAATTTCCCCTCATCTTTTTCCCCAACAAACCACGGCTTCTCATCAGCCTCGGCCACGACCTTGAAGTACGCGCCTTTGAAGTTTTTGAAGGAGTCACTATATACAGAAAATAACCTCCTAGACGGCTTACTGATACGACCCCGGATGCTGGCCCAACCCTTCAACTTGGGAGGTTCAGAACCGGAGCGTGGGGTATAAATGTTAAAAAAATACATAAACAGGGCAACGGAACAGTTAACGGACAAGGATACGCAGAGTTGCTCGAAGGCAACGATATACGCCCATCCGTTAGGGTGAATTTGAGTGGGAGCTAAAAGGAAATGGTTTAAAAGACATATAATAAAGGGGGAAAAAGGAAAGCGAATACCGATCTTGGTGATCAAGTCTCGGTAAAAGAAGAAAAAGGGAGGCTCTTGTGGATTCCGACCTGAGCACACTGGCTCATCCTCCGCTGGACAGAAGGTATTAAAACCTATCGGGTTACCAATGGGTAACCCGGATATTTCCTCTGTGGTCAGGGAGGACCTAAAACTAAGGACTTCCTGGGTCACCCAGGGAAATTGCCGGCGCAGACTGACACCCACCGGGGCAGAACCTTCTTCAACGACCGCAACCTCGGCTTCCAGCTCGTGGTTAGATGAGGTAGTCTCCACGTTGAGTTCTGCAGAAAGGGACTCCATAAGAACCTAGAACAGCAAAATGGGTGGATTAAAAATAGCAAAAGAAGCAAAGTACACGCACCTGAGTTAAATAAACTACAGTGTGAAGAGCTCGAAGAACTATCTGAAGAGGTCATTGGAACTGGAGTTCTAAGTCCGACATGGTGAAAACAACTGCCTAGGACAAGATTCGCCATGAAGTCATTACCATTCCCAATAAATTGCGCGCTGAGATGAACGCAATTGAAGCACGGATTTGGATTCTGGGAAAGGGAGGTCGACGGTAGGGGCTGAACAGAGGACGGATTCAAGGAAACTTGATCTCGAGGACCAGTGATGAGGAGGGAAGACGACCTAGGTCTATCATCTAAGGAAGGGTTGGCGCTCGTGGGCATACAGCCCGCGATGCGGTTAGAAGGCAAGGACCGACCTCGCCTTGAGGGTCGAGACCGCCCTTGACCACTGGGACGAGATCCCACTGGTGGACAGCGTCCAGAGCCAGAAGCACGACGACGACGCTCGGGCCTGGAAACCGGCAGCCGACGTCCACGACTAGAAGAGGCACCTTGGCCTCGAATCACCTCCTCCTCAGCAGCTCTAGCTTCCTCCTCTGCCAAGATTTCATCACTCCGGCCGAAAACACGAGGACAAGTGGCCCTCCTATACTCATAAGGAATTCCCTTATCCATGTTGGAAACTTTTCCAGACAAGAGCAACAAACGCCAACCGGCGATAGTAAGAAAATTGAATGCAAAGAGGACGAATGCGAAGGCAGACTAAATGCGGTAAATGAAAGCAATAACCACAGGAATGCAAGCAACGAGCAATAATGGAAGGCAAGAAGATAACTTATACTTACAGAGCAAGTGACGCTAAAGTACCGAACGGAGAAGTTTGATGCCTCCAGAAAACCTTGAAAGCACAAATGTCGCAAACCGCTAGTGAAATAACGAAAGAAGCAGAAGGTGAAGAAAGGGGGGAAACGTCAGTAAAATAGGAAGAGGGGAGAAGTTCAAGGGATTTGACCCGCGAAAACGAAAAGACAGGGGTAAAAGCGTAAATACAAAAGCAAAAAGCACCTGACAAGACAAAACGATTGATATCTGTACAGTCGCAGTCGCATTAAATGCCAAGACGGCGCGCAGATAATCAAACGATACGCATCATGATGACTTGAAACACGTGGAGGATAACCGCAAGATAAAAGACGGGCATGTGAATTCATATCAGCTATACAGCCGAGATGCCTCAGGTCAGACGATCAACGCAACTCGGCAGCCAGATAACTCAGCCTACCAAGCTGGGGGGCAACTGTTATGGGCCGGACTGAGGCCCACTACGCACCTCGGCCCGAAGCCTACATTGCACCTCGGCCAGCCACCAAACCCTAGAGCCGGGCTATATAAGGCAGGTAAAGCAGAGCAGTAAGGTACACATTTTCTAATCCTAAACACTATAGATCACACACACACCTTGAAGGCATACGCCTAGGTCAGTGTCAGTGATCCACGTTCCTCCCAGATTCCTAATCTATAGGCATCTAGAGAGAAACACTCGTATCCAAGATCAATCATCCAACCTACGTTGGACACATCTGCCAACAGGCAGAACAATTATTTTTGTGCCAATAAATCTTAATGATATAAGCTTAACTTATTTAGTTTCATCATATGTTGATTTCATAATATCAAAATCACATCAAATAATGACGCATAATTATTAGAATTCAATCTGATAGTAGTCCCACATATATTAGGCCATTATTTAACTTAGCTTTGTGAAAAAAGAAGAAGAAGAAAACCTTTTATAATATAATTTTTTTTTAGAAGTTACTCTTTCTAACTCATGAGGAAAATATCAAAATAACTTTTTTGAGGTTTTTGTTTTGAAAAATTATGTAACTATTATACATTCATTTATCTATGTTTTTAATTAATAAAGCAGTAACAAATGGCTGTTTCCATTAGCTTGCTTGTTCCTCTGTTGTCATTGAATGGCATGTCTTCCCTGATAAACACCCTTGTTTTTTTCCATTTGCTTTACTTATATTTCTAAGCCCAATTAGTCCAATACAGCACTTGAAATGGCCCTAATTAAATTGGCAGGCAATGATATCTTATTAGAGTTTAGATATTTACACAATGTTCTTGTTTATTACCTAAATTTAGAACACCTTAAATACACATAATAAGCAAGTGTATACCTTTGACTGACATGGCTCTTGGTTTAGAATTCCATGTAATGTGTACACAGAAATTGTACGATTCAATTCCAATTACAAGAATTTTCTGAAACAACAGATTGAGAAGAAGACTCTGATCCTTACCATGTAAAACATTATGTGGAGTTCCTCACCTGGAGGACATATTCTTCAAAGGCACACACTTGTTTATTTTGTATTTTTCAGGTGTTATAGATCTAGTTAGGCAGTAAAATGTTGTCCTCATGTAAATTCTTTGTTTAAAACCTAACTAAATGTAGAAACACCTTAAGCATACAAACTAAACAAGTGAATACCTTAAGGGTCTGTTTGGGAGATGAATTTTGGAGGGGAAGGAAAGGGAAGGGAGGATTTTATGAAGCCTTTCCCTTGTTTGTGAGTTAAAAAAAATGAGGGAAAGGTTTTGGGGGTTTTTACTAAATCCTCCAAAATCCCCCTTCTTCATGAAATTTAAGTTCCCCCAATTCAAGGGGTTTAAGAGGTAAAATGTTTAAAATTACTTTTCTACCCTTCCCATTAAATTAGAACAATAATTTATGTATTATCATTTTAGAGAGAGAAAATAATTTTTAGAGAGAGAAAATAATTTTTAATAAAAATTAAATGATTAATTTTTTTAGAAATTTTAAATTTAATTTAATTTGTAAAGTATAATAATTATATTAATTTTAAAAAAAGAGAGGGTAAAATGGTAAAAATATCTCATTGACCCTCCATTATCCTCCCATTTAATTTTTTTGACTCGCAAACAAGGGAATGAGATACCCTCCAATTTCCTCCCCTTCCTTCCCCTCCCTCTCCCTTGGATCCCCTTCCTTCCCTTTCCCTCCAAACTCCCAAACAAAGCCTAAGGCTTTGTTTGGGAGTTGGTTTTTGGAGGGGAAGGAAGGGGAGGGGAGGGGTTTAGTAAGTCATTCCCTTGTTTGAGAGTTTAAAAAAATGGGGGAAGGGAATTGGGGAATTTTGATAAACCCTCCAAAATCCTCCTTCTTCTTAAAATTAAAGTTCCCCCAATTTGGGGGGTTTAAGGGGAAAATATTAAAAATTACTTATCTACCCTTAGCATTAAAATATGAAAACTACATAAATAAGACTCATTAAAATATAATAATTATATTAATTTTTTAAAAAGGGTAAAATGATAAAAATATCTCATTGATCCTCCATTTTCCTCTCTTACCATTTTTTTAACTCCCAAACAAGAGGAGGGAATACCCTCCAATTTCCTTCCTTCCCTTCCCCTCCCTCCCCCTTGGATCCCCTTCCTTCCCTTCCCCTCCAAACTCCCAAACAAAGCCTAAATGGATATCTCTGAATTTGTAATTATATGTAAAATATGTACATGATACAGATTAGATTCTTCCCTATTTCTTTATTGTTTCATAAAGCTCTTCAAATGGGAATAGTTTTGTTACATGAATCTAATATAAAACTATTAAAGTGGCTTTATGTGAGATAATTTCTTAATATGGTATAAGCGCTAGTGGCGACATTGACCGTATTACGACATTTTTTAATATAATATACCTGAATGCCACGGAGTCAAAAAAAAATTCCAAACTGCCACGGCACCATAGTTGTTGAGGTAGTCAGCTACAATGGACGAGACACGTGTCACTTCCCCAATGGCTATAAGGCCTGGTTGCACCAAAGTAGCTGACTACCTCAGCTACTTTGGGTTGAATGAGTTGCGTGTCTGGCCACTGGGGACGTGACACGTATCCAGTCCATAGTAGCTGACTATCTCAGCGACTATGGTGTCGTGGCAGTTTGGAGATTTTTTTTGACTCCGTGGCATTCAAGTATATTATATTCAAAAAGGGAGCAGTATGATCAATGTCCCCGCTATGTCCCCGCTAGTGGCCAAGTGGTTGCAAGTTCAATTCTCACTACCTATCCACCCTTCAACTGTAATGGGCTCTTGTGTATGGGGGTGTGTCAGAGAAGTTTAATAGAAAACCATTAAAGTTGCCTTCACTTAACAACTTGAGCTTGTAAATGAGATGGTTGCTTAATAAGTCTCAAATTCAATCAATGGCAGCTTGATACACAAAAGTATAACAATCTAATCTGGGGTATGTTGCATTGAAAAACATTGAGCTTTGGTATAGCATGCTTATAATTAATTGTAGTCTCCCTTTTAAATCTTGTTTGCACTTTACAGCTGTATACTGTGGCTGGACCTGATACAAGTGATGAGATTCATTCTGCAGCTGCAATAACAAATTGGCTATCTGAAGGACTCTGCAAATTTCTTCCACCAAATGTGATACCAAATTTTGGCAAGTTAGCACTTGCAGGTCATAGCCGTGGAGGCAAAACAGCTTTTGCTCTTGCTCTTAGAAAATTAAACATCACCACTAATCTCAAGTTTTCAGCCTTGATAGGAGTTGATCCAGTTGATGGAATGGACAAAGGAAAGCAAACTCCACCACCAGTTCTCACATATGTTCCTCATTCATTTGATTTTGATATGGCAATAATGGTTATAGGTTCAGGTTTAGGTGAATTGAAAAGGAATCCTTTGTTTCCTCCTTGTGCACCTAAGGGTGTCAACCATGAAGACTTCTTTAATGAATGTCAGAAGCCTTCTTGGTATTTTGTGGCTAAGGATTATGGCCACTGTGACATGCTAGATGATGATACCAAGGGAATTAGAGGTAAAGCTACCTATTGTCTATGCAAGAATGGAGAATCAAGGAAACCAATGAGGATGTTTGTTGGAGGAGCTATAGTTGCATTCTTGAAAGCTTACTTGCATGGTGATAATGGGGACTTATTGGCAATTAGAGACAAGCATGAGAATCTACCTGTAGAGATCAAATTTGATTATTTTGTGTGAAAATCAGAGAAGATAGGGACTGTATATTTCTGTTATTATGACCCTTGTAATTGAACTTAGCAGGCTATAGCCAATTTTACACATACATATTAGATAAAAGTATAAAAGCACATCATGTATAATATATTAATGAGAAACGTTTATCATTCTAAAGTACACAACTCTCCATCAAGTGAAATAATTTGTTTTGATGCATATTTATTGACCATTTATATTCTCTTTCCTCCACAAAGGTGTTATTTATTTATTTAATTAATTTTGATGTTAGAGTTTATGTCGGATTCAGATAGAAAATGATCATAGAATGGACATGTCACGTAATTTTATGTGAAGTTCTCTCAATTATTTATAAATAGATCAACAATAACTAGAGACGAAAAAGACAAAAGGAGAAATTTATTTAAAAAAAAAAAACCAAGTAACAAAAGGAAAAGAAATAAACCATAAGAATAAAAAAATGAAAAAGGTGTAAAAAATTTTAAAATAGAATTATATGAAATAGAACACCAAAGGGTTGTAGGCTTACTTATTGACGACATGATTTTTGATACATCAGTTTGAGTGCTTGCTCCGGTAGTCCTGCAAAGGTTGAAGGATAAGAATCTTCCTCTGCAATTCACATCACTCCCTATCACAACTTTTGATAGGGCAAGTTATGGAGTGACGATTTTTCAACATACTATGAATGTAGAAGGGACCTAGCCAAACTTATTAACCCTAGTCCTTTTCCCATCATGAGACAATGGGTTAGGCCTACACTGTTACCCACAATAATCATTTTACAGATATTCAAAACCAAATCAAATGATCACTTAATTAAATGGGCTTTATACTGCACTCTCATATGGATCATGACTTAGCCCATTTTATCAAAACAAGAAAAACTACAATTGATTGAAGCCCACAATGATTACAAAAATTCTAATATTTTCCCACTTGGGAAAAATAAATTGAAATTTTAATTAAAAAAGAAAAAGGAAAAATATTTATTTGAAAACGAATATCAGGCTAAAGAAGATTTTTTATAATGTGGCAACATTTTGCGAAAGCACATAATCCAAGGTGCGATATCTGAATATGACTCCATTCAGCTAAAGTCAAATAACAATGAATCAGGCGGTGATTATATCCTTTACCAATATAAGACATTCCATGGTCACAAATATTACTTAACTCAGTCGACTAGTCATTAATGTGGAGTGTAGCAAGAAAATAGCATGCCAATGTGATCCAACAACAGCCAAACTGCTATTTTCTCTACCAGTTCTCAAATTTCTCTCAAATTCTTTAAAGCCATAGAAATTCCATGGTTTATCAAAAATCCATCATAGAATAAAATATGGTGTCGACCACAGGCCCTATGGTCTTAACAACACCATTATGTCTTAAACTCTCTTATAGTGTCAACCACAAACATGATGGTTTCAGCGACACTGAGTTCCAAAATCATTCTTCAAACTCGAATATAGTGTCAACCATAGACATGGTGATCCTAACGACACTGAGTTCCAAAATCTCAATACCATGCCTCAAACTCCATTATAGTGTCAACCATATGCATAGTAGTCCCAATGACACTGAGTTCCAAAATATCTCACAATTGATAAACACAAATACATATACTCAATATATATAATAGTAAAACTCAAATCCTTATCAATTATTCAAAAAAAATTTGTTTGTTAACCAAACATCAATTATATCTTAAAAAAATGGCTCAACATGACAAGAAAATAATAAATGACTTAAACTCTTACTAATCAACTAAATCAGAGGAACTCACGATGCCCATATTCTTCACATGCGCTTATCATGGGCCTAAGTCCTTTGGTTAGAGAGTCAATCAATATTCTCAACATCTAAGTCATTCATATACAATACAAGAGAAAATGTATTTTCTCTCATTGACCTTAAGGTAAATATACTACCAAAATTATTTTCATCATAACTCAAGAAGGTCACTACCTCATAAAATCACCGTTAAACTAAAATAAAATCCATAAGTAATAACTTGAGAAATTAACATTAAATTCATTTTTCCATTACCAAAAATAAAATAAAACCCAAGCTGATCCAAACAGGATATAAAATTTGAAACCCTTCATAAGGAGGGCTTATAGAAAGTTTATTTCAAAATGAAATCATATCATGACTTAAAAAACTGAGTAAATATATATTTCCCACTAACTCCACAATAACTACAAGATCACAAAAAATCAATGATATCGCTCCCACTAAAAAATATGTCAAGTATATTCTCTATGTTAATTATAAGTTAACTTTAACGCAATGCCATATCTAGACAAAAACTCATAAGAAAAATTTAGATCTCATCTCTATGATTATCATAATTCAATCCAATCAATAATTTTATCATGACATTGTGATCATTCACATCAAAAGTATATTTATTACATAAATGTAATTATGTTAATTACGGGCAATAAAGTAATTTTAACAAAATAATTAACATAATATAAACTTTCTTTGGGAAGAGTACATAGTACATAATTATTTCACATCATTTGAAATTTTATCTCAACACAAATTTGAAAATTTGATACATACAATAACTTCCTTTGGGCAGGTAATTGCAAACTATTTTTCTTTAGTGGAGAATTCTGACAGTTCACAAATAACATTTTAAATAATCATACCCAAATTATATGAAAACCTTATAGAGTATGTTTCCCAAATTCATATTGCATTTACTAAACTACAATTAATGTCACAGATTTTAGTCCCCAATATTATCAATTATATACCTTAGCTCACTAATTAAACTTAATTAAGAGAGTACATGAAATCTATGCTAAAATAGGGAGAGTAAGTACTAACATTGTAATGACCATAATCTATAATAATTTTCTTTAATTAAAATTTGAGAAAAAAGAAATCATAAATATTTCTCACAAAATTAAGCATGAATAAGAGCTCACAAAATCAAATTTGAATGAGGGAAACTAATTTCAAATAAACATTTATGAATATAAAAAATTAAAATAAATATTTCAAGATATTGATTTCAAAAAGAATTAAACATGTTTCCAAATTTATTTAAAGGAACTAATATAGAAGTTCATTATTATGGCAAAACAAGAATGCATGTCAGTATACACTTTCAATTAAATCTAGATATTATAATGAGGTCAATATAATAGTACATTTTCCTTTGGGTATAATGTACTAACCAAGGTTGTCACCAAGGTCAGAATCTCAGATGAGTTAAGCAATGAGCATAATAGATTATGATAAAAGGCCAACATAATAATATATTCTCATTTGGGCAGAATGCACAAACTAATGTTAGAACCTCATATGAGTTAATCAATGAACACAATATTGGGTTCAAGAATCCATCCCTTTTGGGCAGATAGATCCTAGACTAATGAGTCTCCAATAACTTTATCTACAACTTCAAAGAAAAGTTGCTCAGTGAGCATACATTGACTTCAGAGATTTGTCCCTTTGGGCAAAGAGACCACCTAGACCAATGCACCTTCATTAACTTCATCCTAGGCAAGTTCATAGTTATAACACAAAATTATTCCCTTTGAGCAGGTAATTACATAAAATAACCAAAATCATTTCTCAAATTTTATAGAGAAATTTTTAAAAACCAATATAAGCAATCCCACTTTGATAGTAATTACCCATAACAATTCATGAAAACTCTTGCACATGAATCAATTTTCTCTTGCCCAAAATGACGGTCTAGTCTACAAGAAAGTGCAACAGCTCTACCCATCATGAATTCAAACAATAGCATTCTCAAGCAAATTTTGCGCTTAAATAATTTAAGGTGGAGCATACACCTCAAAAATATAAAATAAAAATATTAGAGCAAGCATAAAATCAAAATATGATAAAAAATATCTTTCACAAATATTACCTTAGAAGCAAATTAAAAAAAAAAGGTTTATCACTTTCCCATAAAAAAATTACCATAAAATCATATTTAATTATAACACTACAGAAGTAAAATTTGGTAAAGATTAAGTTAATATTGGGGTCACAAGAGCCTCACGTGTCATACTCTGTGGACGGATTTCACTTATAGATTCAATGGGTCTTCTTTTCCACCATGCAAATCAACCACCAAAGATACAAATAAAAAATAATGATTAAAAAAGGAAGCAATAGTAAATTCAACAATGTCCACAAATATAATATTATAACTTTTTTTAATGACTTTTGATGGGTACATTTAATTAATTAACATAGCTCCTGATACAAATAATAATAAGAATTAAAAAAGGGAGCAATACTAAATTCATCAATGTCCACAAATATAATATTATAACTTTTTTTTTACTTCAATTTCTTAAATGAAAGCGTTTCATATCACATAAAGTTTTGATTTTTATGTCACCACCAACAGAAAAGAAACAAAATCAAAAGTAAAATTAATTAATCAGAGATGACACAATAGTTTTGGTGAGTATGGATTGCGGGTAAAACGAGGATTCTCTATCATAAAAAATTAGTTTTTTGACTCTTTTGCCCCTCATTAATTAAATAATAATCAATTTGCCCCTCCCCAGAACTATCCACCATCCTGCCCTCATTTAGTCGATCAACTTGCACTTTTAATCGACTAAATGGTCAAAAATTCAGAAAACAAGATTCACGAAATGTAGTCGACTACATTCTCACCTTGATCGACTACATTTCGTGCACTTTTAATCGACTAAGGCCCTCTCTCGCAAAATTCCACTCTACGTCCGTATCTGAGGTGTCACCTAGCGGAATAACACTTTCGGGTTCACCGTCGTCATCACTGTCCATATCCTCCTCAGGCTCTTCCTCGTCTATTTCCCTCAGTGTTATTTGACTTAAGACAGGTGCAGATAAACCGACCACTCTGTCTTCTTGTCTCTGACTTCTTTCATGCATAGGTGCTGATGAAGATTGACCAAAGTCTATTTCAACATATATCTCAATAAAATTTTGAAATTTTCGGTCCACAATTGCATCTATGACACATTCCACATTTTCATCGTCACATATATCATTACCAATATAGAATATAGCATCCCTACCAACTATAGACTCTACCCTGGCGATCATCCGTTGAACTCACTGGCTGCCTTGTAGCTCCAATTTTTGGTGAATCCTCCCCTTCAACTCATTGTACATAGTGCCCCGTTTGATTTTCAACATTTTCATTTTTCCTTCAAATTAAACACCATTGGGGCCTTCATAATGCTTTCCATCATAGTAGATCATTGTAACATACATGTTTGGACTTGAGCTCATCTTTCACACGAATTTGGGGGTAGGAGTCGGATTTTGGGGATTTTGGTTCGGATTTGGGGGAAACAAATGAGAAAATAAGGGAAATGACAATGATTTCACAGTGACTATGCTTTAGAGATGGTGGGATGAAATGGAATCGTGATTGGAAGCATCACAGCTGACAAACAAGAGACAAAGGGGGTACAAAACGAAAATATTACAAATGAGACCGAGAGAGGGCTGGATATAGGGTTTTTTTGCGAAATTTAATCGACTAAATAATGGCCTTAGTCGATTAAAAGTGCACGAAATGTAGTCGATCAAGGTGAGGATGTAGTCGACTACATTTCATGATTCTTGTTGCCTGAATTTTTGACCATTTAGTCGATTAAAAGTGCAAGTTGATCGACTAAATGGGGGCAAGATGGTGGATAGTTCTGGGGAGGGGTAAATTGATTATTATTTAATTAATGAGGGGTAAAAGGGTCAAAAAAAACCATCAAAAATTAATCTAAAACTTCAGTATTTCTGAATGAAAGAAGGTAACAAATCAATCACAAAAGATATAATTAATCATGACAAATGATATATAATTTAGGCTCTGATATAAAATTTAAAATAGAATTATATAAAATTAGAACATCAAAAGGATTTAGGTTTATTTATTGATGATATGATTTTTGATAATCTAAAACTTTGGTAATCCTTAAAGGTTGAAGGATCAAGATTTTCCTCTTCAATCACATCACTCCTTGTTAACAATTTTTGATGGGGCAAATTATGGAGTTACGGTTTTTCAACATACTGTGAATGTAGAGGGAATCTAACTAAACTTATTAACCATAGTACCATTTTCATCATAGGCCTATGAGTTAGACCTATATGGATACTGCACTCTATATGGATAATGACTTAGCTCATTTTTATCAAAATAAAAAAAAATTACAATTGAAACGCACAGTGATTATAAAAATTCTAACAAAATGAGCACATAAGGGACCTATAAAAGGTTGAAGTATAGATACAAGTCTTGTTTTCTTTTTTCTTTTTTTTCAAATAAAAGATTGAAGAAGAGCCCGAGGTTATTAAAATAGAAAATGAACAGACTACTGCAATTTAATTTAAGTTAAATAATTAGTATATGTGTTGTTTTTTAATGTTAAATGTTTTTGTTTACAATTTGATGATGGAAAATTTTAAACGAAATCATTTTAATATCTACGTTTACAGGAATAAAATCGTTACATAAAGTTATAATAGTAAGATTCTAATCTTTGTTAAAAATATGGAGCTTCTTTTACATGTATCCATCCAAGATATAAATGAAAATTATTGAAATTCTCTCTCTCCTTTTTTTTTTTTAATTTTTTTACATGAGCAACTTCAAAGTATAACTTTCATTTGATTGTGTATCAATAACATAATTTTTTTACTAACTAATATTTAATTTTAACTATAATAAAGTAATATCTTTTTATTTTTAATAAAATAATATTTTGTTCCACACCAAAAAAAAAATTAATATTTTTTTTTTAATATAATAATATCTTTTAATTTTTTAATTTATATTTTACGGAAGGTATTATGTCATTTTTGAAGTCTTAATAAGCTTGGTAACGCAGATCAAGCCTTGTAATTTTAAAAAACAAACTAAACTAAATTTATAATTTGACTTGTATCAAGGTAGCAAATTAAGACAGATTGAAATGATTTACATAAACCTAACTCATTTAGAGTAAAATCTTGCTCGACTTGACTTTACTCGTTTACCCAATGTTAATGAACTCGGATTAGCCCGACTGGGTTGGCCCAAGAACTGATAAAATGGTCATATAATTGGTCCGGGTAAAGCAGCATATTATCCAAGTATTGGAATCGATGCAACTCGGCCGATTTTGGTGAAAAGTGGTGAATGTCCCAATTTATAAAAAAATTGTTTAAAAAAAATCATAAAGGATATCATTTTTTTTAAATTCACAAATAATTTGTTTTCTTTTGAAATATTTATGTAATTTGTTATTTGTTCAGTTACATAGATTATGTATTTATAACAATAATATTATCTTGGTTATGCATTATTCAAGAAATTTTGATTTAATTTATAAATGTCATCTACTGAACTTGAAACACTAGCATCACAAGCATTATATGTTTGTTTGATCTTTTGTTGAATAATTATATGTGATTTATTATTTTTTATATTAAAATATTTGAAATCAATATTATTTTTTTTACAGATATTTGAATATATTTATAATTTTTTTGGGTAGGATCTTTTAACACTGGTGTTAAATTTAAAGTTTGACATCTCATCTGAGAGCAGTTAGATCAAAAAAAATCAACGAAATTGACTTGTAAGCATATGACACAATTGATCTTTTTTATCTAACTGCTCGTAGATGAGATGTCAAACTTTAAATTTGATACTGATATCAAAGGATCTAACCCTTTTTTTAATATATAATATAGATTTGTGGGAATTGTTTTTTTTATATTGCATAAGATAAAAATAATCTTCCTACACTCACAAAAGAAGTGAGGGGAGAAAGAATGAGAAAAAGGAAAAAAAATCTAAAGTGGATCGTACATAAAATTTATGTGTATAAAAAGATTGGTTTTAGTTTTTACCTTATGCAATGTGAAAAACAATCCAATTATACGGTTGAACTAATACCCACTGATTAAACAAATTCCATTAACGGGGCGGATTTAATAAGTACTTCATCGTTGCAAAAAATACATAACATAACAGTTGATGCCAAGCCAGCTGTAACAACAATTTTAAAATAGGGTTTATTACCTATCATTTAATATGATTAGAAAAACTTTCCTACACTCATAACATTTTGTGGGGCCCGCAGCAAAAAAAAAACTCGATACGCAAAACGAATCTGTATAACATTATACAATCACTTTTCTAAAATCCTTCAAAATATGCTATTATAAAACTAAGGTTGTTTCGATTCAGTTAACCTGGACAAGGTTAGTCAAAGGGTTTGACGCTTCTTATTCTATAAATTGCGTTGCCATGAAGAACAGTTACGGTTACCCCTCCAAAACAAACACCAACAATGGTTTCCTCCACCAAGGTATTCCTTTCTCTCAATTGCTTCTATTTCTTTTTATTTAATTTTTTTTCTTTTCGCATATTCATAACATGGGATTTTATTTTATTCATTTTTCGGCCAATTAATTTAAATCTATTATTATTCCTCAGTTCTCGATTGCAAACTATATCAATTATGATTTGCACAACATACTCGTCGTCTTATATTTTTATTATCTGATGCTGATACTGCCTTCTTATGTTCATTTATTTTTTTGGTTAATCGTATGATTCTTTTTGTTTTGAGCTTCTTCTCTGAATGTGTAACATTAAATCACTTCTCAGGTTATTGCTTCAGACATCAATATATACATTTTTCCTTTGCTTTGTAGCAATACAACATATATTTTATGGAAACACAGAGAGTAATTACTCTATATTTTGATCAATAGCTCTAGGCTTTGGTTTTATTGGATATTTTGTCTGAGTCTGGGGTAGGTACTATGTTAAAATGGATTGGATCATGGATTTGGTGCAAGAATTAGATACTAACCATCCTTCTGCCCAGGGAAATTGTTTTATTTATCTATTGTCCCATTGCTAGGAAGCTTTGGAGTAGCTGTAAGGTTGCTACTTTGTGACCGAAGGTCACAGTTCGATTTTCGGAAACAGTCTTTTTTTAGAAATATGTAAGGGTAAGGCTGCGGACAATTGACCTTCACCCCTACTTGCAAAGTCAGGGAGACTTATGCGTTGTGATTTTCCCTTTGCCTTTTATCTATTGTCCTATTGCTGGTGGCTCTTAGTTGAAGCTTCATCATATGTTTTGATGGGAGTGGTGTGATTATATATTCAAAGTCAGTTGATTATTTGTAAAGAATTGTTCACTTTGTGTTGTGAGTACTGGTACATTTTATGTTGATCTTGTACTCAAATTGTCTATTTAGTTAGATGCTACAACTAGTCTACTACTACTTTTTGGTTGTGGAGAGGCTTGCATGAGTTCCTCATTTAGAGTAATAGAAAAAGTAAGGGGAGTAAATCTTCAAATGCCATATTTTACAGGATCCCCGAGAGGAAGTCCTTGAAGCATGGTACATGGATGATAGTAATGAAGATCAAAGACTTCCCCATCACAAAGAACCCAAAGAGTTTGTTTCGTTGGACCAACTAGCTGGTAAGCTTCTATACAGCATGTGGTGGTTTTTTATCTTCAGATTGAGGGGTTTACACTCACAGCTTGGGATTTGTCATGTTAACAATGCAGAAATTGGAGTCCTTAGTTGGCGATTAGATGCTGATAACCATGAAACAGATCCGGACCTAAAAAAGATCTGCGAGGAACGTGGTTATACGTACATGGTTTGTTATACTAATACTTTTTTACTTAGTTATGATTTACATGGTGATGGATGAATTATTTATCATAAGTGATAACATACATAAACACACGCATATTTGAATAATGCATTGGTGATATCAAATATCTTCATCTTGATATGTTGTCTATGTTTATAGTTGTTTAATGATTTGACCTGAGGCACATTTTTTTGGTGCAGGATGTTGTTGACATATGCCCAGAAAAGTTGCCAAATTATGAAGAGAAGATTAAAAATTTCTTTGAAGAACACCTTCACACTGATGAGGAGATCCGCTTTTGTGTTGCTGGAAGTGGTATATGGAAATATTTTCCCCTACTTTGATACATTCATTACCTGCTGGAATGTGGATATTTACTCTTTTTTCTGAAGGTTATTTTGATGTTCGGGATTGCAATGATGCTTGGATTCGTGTATGGGTAAAGAAAGGAGGAATGATCATCTTACCTGCTGGAATTTATCATCGATTTACACTGGATGAGAGCAACTACATTAAGGTATTGATTAATGATTACATATTCCAGATAGTAGTTTTATTATTCCTTTAGCTGTTGATTTGCCTAATGCCTTACTACATTGCCCTGTGCTCTTTCTGGAAGGCTTTTTGTGTCTCTAGTCTAGGGATCTTCTACTTTAATTGGTGATAGGCATCTGATTGTTGAAACTTTTTGTTAGTTTCTTGTAGATATGTTCACATGAAGATGTAAAATGAGATATAATATAATGCATGATTGTTTCATTTCACCTATTGAAATTAGTCTTAAAAAAAGTCTTTTTTGGATGAACAGACATTTGGAATGGCCGTTGATATGCTCCTGTATTTTTTTATTATGAATATGCAGGCTTTGCGATTGTTTGTTGGTGAACCAGTTTGGACTCCATATAATCGTCCTCATGATCATCTTCCTGCAAGGTATGGGTTATTATATGAGTTCAGTGGTCTGTGTGATAATCAAAAGGTGTGTTATATCAAACCTTATTTTATGGTTTTAATATGCAGAGAGCAATATATCAAGGCTTTTGTGGAAAAAGATGTTGATGTTGCCAACCAAGCTGTTGATATTGCTGCTGCCTAAGATGGGATGAAAATGACTAAGGTTTTGCTGATAAATAAGGATTGGAAAAAAATAATGGAGTCTTTAGATAAAGATTTGTCTGTGTTATTGTCCCTTTAGCTTTGTTGTTCCACACTGAGTTAATGTCAGTGTTGTTTTTCTTGCTCCCCTATGAAGATTACAATGTGTAATTACTGTTATCATTTATCAGAACAGGGGACATAATAAGCATAGGCATGATAGTTTGTTAATGTAATATTATGATCTTCTTTGGCTGCATTTGGAATTTGGTATCAAATGAGAACAAGTTTTAAGAGGGAAGACTTAAAATTCAATTGCAAGCGAATGCATAAAAAATTGTGAAATCAGTTGCTAGACTCTGGTTATTCAGTCATAGTTTTAAGAGGCCTAAGCCCAATTGTCAGAGGTGACAAAGTCGGCAATCCGTTCTGTCATATCCCGTTACAAACCCGTCAAAAAATGAGCCAGCCTGCCCCATGTTGCTTTTGAAAGTGGGCTGAAAAATTCGATTTGGCCCGTTTTGCTTTGTTTGAGCCTATTTTACACTGATTCACCTCATCTCGCCATCAATTTGCCAAAAAATGAGCCCGCCCCACCCCGCTTTTGAGATGAGTTGTAAAACTCAGCCTGTCCTGTCCCATTTGACGGGTGGGGCGGGCTGGCTCGCCAAGCCGAGCTCGTTTTGCCGGCCCTACATTTGGGTAAAGGTTTTTGGATTTGAAATTTATTTATAATAAATTAGAAAAAAAACCATATATTTTATTATATAAGCAAATTAAAAGTTTTCATTATTTTATAATGAAATAATTATTTGTTTAATTTTTTAGTATATGTTTGAAGACTTCAGTAATATATGAGATAATGTACCTTCATCAACCTTCGATATTATTTTGTGAAGGTTTATGAAGGTATATTATTAATAATAATAATAATAACAAAATTATCATAAACAACACTAAAAAATATATAACTCAATCACTAAATTATTATAATCAACACTCCAAAGTATGTAATTCAATCACGAATTATTATAAATTGTAGTCTAAAAATATATAAATCAATCATAAATTATTACAAACAATACTCCGAGAATATACAAATCAATCATAATTATTATAAACTGCACTCCAAAAATATATAAATCAATCATAACTAAATTATCTAATTTGACTACCATAAAAATTACATGATGAATAAAACTCAATATCATAAGCGCAAGCACAATACTGGATGAGAGTGTATAAAGTTTTGCACTCACATTGGATCTGAATCAAGCTCATCAAAAATTTAATCAAGTGAAAAAGTTTGAATAAGTTATATGAAATTTGTTGATCTTCTTCCGTTGTACTAACAACATCTAAGCAATTGTTTGTGATGCTGATTAAAATATATGGAATTTCAATATATTTGTGTAAAGAGAAGTATTTGTCATTTTAAAAGAGACTTGGTTTTACTTATATTTAAGTGAAAATGCCACGTTTTAGTGCATATTTATTGATTTTTTTATATTCTCTCACATCCAAAAAATTAAAGGGATAGAGAAAGAGTATTATGCAGCAAAGAGAATGTAAAAAAAAATAAAAAAATAGCTGAATATGCACCAAAATATGCTTGTTTCACTTAAATATCACAAATTTCTGTCATTTAAAATGAAAACACTTTCCCATTCATGCAATATTCACCTACATATTTTAAGTTACACTACATTTTGTGTCCCGTACATCTCAACTTTTTTAACAAGTGATAAATACAAATATTGGGATTACTAAAATGATGTGGTACGCAAAAATGTAAATGATAACACTTTTACATATTTTTTTATTACGTGTTTAACATTAGTCAATTAAGGTCAACAATTGACATAAGGATAAAGTGGCCCTTTTTTCATAATTTTAGAGACCAACTTGGTCATTTTTTATTGCCAATCCCACCATTAGTCAATTAAGGTCAAATAAGGATTCTATTTGACAAATTCTAATCCCACCTTTGGTAAGTAAATAGGTAGGAGGTGAAACTTCTCCACAAGTGTGTTATCATAATTAAAGTAAGGTGAATTATGGATTCAACATATTTAATGTACACTACTAGTCCCACCTTCGGTAAGTAATAGGATAAGAAATGTGAGCTCTCTTTATAAAATAACTCAAATTTCTTATTGTGTTATAAGCTCTAGTCTTTACCTAGTTTTCATTGATGTTTAAACAATATAGGGCAGAAGCCTTGAGTTTTTTGCTCTCACTTGAGAACAAAACTTGAGTTTGATTTTGGTGCACTGTTGGTGTAAAATATTTGAACACTTTCGTCCAGCCTTGTGTTGTCATTTAAGTTATCTAATTTGACTACCATAAGAATTCCCTGATAATAAAATTCAATTTCATAGGTGCAAGCATACTGCTGGATGAGAGTGTACAATGTTTTGCGCTTACATTGAATTTGAATCAAGCTCATAAAAAATTTGACGAAGTGAAAATGTTTGAATTAGTTAGATGAAATTAGTTAATCTACTTCCATCATACTAACAACATCTAAGAAATTGTTTATGATGTTGACTAAAATATATGGAATTTCAATATATTCTTGAAGGAAGAAATGTTTGTCATTTTAAAAGACTTTACTTTACTTAATTTTAAGTGAAACGACAACGTTTTAACTTAATTGAAATTTGAAACTCCATATATTTTAATCAACACCATAAACAATTGCTTAGATGTTGTTAGTATGATGGAAAAAGATCAACTGCATTCATCTAACTAATTCAAACTTTTTCACTTGATTGATTTTTTGATGAGTTTGATTCAGATTCAATGTGAGTGCAAAACATTGTACACTCTCATTCAGTATTGTGCTTGCACCTATGATATTGAATTTTATTCATCACGAAATTCTTATGGTAGTCAAAGTAGATAACTTACAAGGCTGCATGAAAGTGTTCAAGTATTTTACACTAACAGTGCACGGGGCGGAGACAGGGGGGCTAGGGTGGGCGGCCGCCGCCCCTCCCCACTCCAAAAACAAAAAAATTTAATACAGTTGAAGGTCAAACATAGTATTTATTGTTGTTACTGTTAAATGTGCTTCTTTTGGAAATTTTGATTTGAAATCCAAGTTGAAATCTATTTCTACTTTAGCTAATATGTATCTGTTATGTGTAACATTTTCTGCATTTTATTTTTTATTTTTCATATACTATGTTTTGGTTAATGAAAGCTTTGCCCTTTTTGTCATCCTTTTGCTCTCTTTTCATTTGCATGGTTGTGTTTCTCTTTATGTAGTGATTTCATATAGGGAAAATGAGTTTGTTCTAACTTAAAAGATTCACTTTTTGGAGCAACTTAGTTGCAGTCTTTTATTTTATTTTTTAAAAAAATATAGCTAAAACATTGTTTTAGGTAAGACATTTTTTTTAATTATTGCTTTAAACTACTTTTAATATCTGTTGGACTCTAAATTTTTTTAGTCTTCCAAATGTTGTTAAATGTTAATATTTTGGTAAGAAATTACTTAAATGAATTCCTACGAGGTCAATAGGTAAAATAATTAGTTACATTATGCAAGATAAGAAATTAATTTTCGCTCCCCTCCAATCCTGACTCGACACTAAGTGCATCAAAATCAAACTCAAGTTTTGTTCTCAAGTGAGACCAAAAAACTGAAGGCTTCTGCCCTATATTGTTTAAACATCAATGAAAACCAGATAAAGACTAGAGCTTATAACAAAATAAGGAATTAGCTAAAATATAAATTATTGATTTATAATTTAGTACCCACACCCATTTATTCCAGACAAAGCACAACATCCTAATTACTGTCCTTATCTTGCGTATTAAAGGAGCTAATCCCGTCACAACAACCCATCAGACTATCAACTTGGACCAGGTTCAATTGTTTGTGATCAGACCCAACTCCTTGTGGTCTAATTAGATCCCATTCATTTGGTTAGTTATACTTGGATAATCAACATAAAACTGCAAATCTTATTGTAAAACGATATCATCATCGAAGTCATCGAACGACTGTGTTCTCCATTGTAGGGGGAGAGAGAGAGAATTTTGAGAGAAGGTGAATTCAAAATTTCCATGACTTTTCCTATCATGCGTTTCCTATTTAAGTGATTGTGTTAGAGAATAATATAAACAATTAAAAGTGCATTCACCCAACAAGTTAAACTTCTGAGTTGAATTTATTTATTTTACATGATATCGGAGTTGCAGTCATTAAAAAGATCATCACCTCATAATTTAAATTTTTAGATTAAATTAATTCTTTACACTTTGGGTTTGGGCTTGAGACAACCCAATATTGAATGTTTTTCTCCATTTCAACTTCTACTTATTTGGATCCTGTCCTCAAATCGTTTGGGCTTGCTCCTCAATAGGAATGGTCCTTCCACTTCCTCTGCCATATGGGCATAACTGGGCCGCTACGCATACAAAGTAATTTTTACTACCAATTCAAGAATCATCAAGCCACTACACATGACATCATAATACTCTACTGCCTTTGATCCTGATACTTCACACTCAAACTCCTACATATGTTGTGTCTTATGCTTTGTCCATTCTATTAGAGATTTTTAAATGCATAAATTGCATTGTAAAGTTGCTTATGTCTAATACAATTCGATAAAAAAATAAATAAATCAAATGATGAAGTATTTAACTGCGGTGTGATTCTTATTACCACATTTAATTCACTGATTCTTTTTTCTCTAGGTGTATGCTGAAACTATGGAGCCCATAGTTTAACTGATTTTCCAAAGAACAAAAGCAAATTCCTAAACTGGTAGGGTAAGTACTTTTTTATTGTTAATTGAGAAATGTAAGACTACTAACTTTGATCATTAATCCCGAATTGTAAAAATTAGAAATATCTTTCACCAGTTTAGAATTGAACTAAAAATTAGTATATATTCACAATATTTTTAGGATAAAAACATAGAATGTTTATTAAATATTTCAAAATATTTCCGCTTCACAAGTGTAATGAAAGATATGAAAAAAGTAAGGACGACTAATGTTGTAAAATTGTTTATAGGTTCTACAATCTGTAAATTCTGTATGCATGAAATATATATATATATATATAATTGAGAATTAAACATACTGATTACCAAAAAAAATTAAACATACAAGTTTGTTATTTCGAGAACAAAATCATATGGCCCAAATAGATAAACATAAGAAAAAAAATTATAAATTGTCTAGAAACTTCTCGCTTAATATCCAAACCACGTGGTGGACCAAATAGATAAACATAATGAAAGAGGAAAATATCTAAAATTGTCTAGAATCTTCTCATTAAATTGTCTAAAATCCACATCACAGTCTTTGTGGATGATATTTTAACATATGTACCTACGCAGTCTTTCTCTTCTTCAAAATTATTACTTGCTAACAAGAACAAGGAAAGATGAAAAGATTATTTTAATAAAAAATTTCATTTGTTTTCTTACTAGGTAAAATTTATATTAATTTCATAAATAAAAATAAATCCAAAATATTTCACAAAATTAACATAAAATTCTAGTTAATATAAAAAATTAATCAAATATGGATAACTCAGTTGGCATCAAAAAACTGAGATGGTAAGAGTTTAGGTATGTGTTATATATTATTCAATACTATTTTTGAAAGAAGCTTAAAGTCTTAATATCTGAATATGTCTCGAATCAGGCTATTCATGATGAATTTATTAGAATATTTTTAAAAAAAATAAAAAATCACGATAAAAAGGTATCATTTTGGTATTCGTGAAAGCAGAAATAAACAACTAAATGCCAAATGATAAACAGTGTGAACTGAAAGGGCTTTCCAAAAGGAGAAAAAAAACAATATTCGAGCTAAGTTATTGTATTGTGTTTCTGTTGTACTCTACCTTCTCCAACAGTCATGTGACCCTTTAAAAAGGGATAAAAAAGAAGAAGGGAATAACAGCATCTCAGCTATTTATTAATCGGACAAAACTCAACCAAAATCAATAACCACTCTTCCGTTTCTACATACATCCAAATCCATACTTGATATAATCATAAAACTTGCGCGTATTCAACACTGAGGCACACTCTCTCCAAGTTCACACTACCTTTCATTTTATCTTTTGTGTGTCACTAAATATTATTTTTCTAAATTTACGAAAATTAATGGTGAAATATCTAAAATAATACAACCTTAAATTATTTAAAGGGAATATCACTCTCATGTTACATGAGAGTAATTTTCTCATGCTATAGAAAAAATTCAAGTATGATCCACCATTAATAAATAAATAAAAAAAGAATGCGAAATGAGAGAACATGAAATAACTATTTCATTTTCATGTAAGATAAGAGTAGTATTTCTCATTATTTAAAAGATTATAACTAATTCTCTAAGCATCGAGAAGAATTTTGGTGATCCTGGACCACTATTGATTCAGTGATTCAAACCAATCAGGATGAGATAACTATTAAAGAGAGAGGAGAGAGATAAAATAAAATATAAATTTTTATAAGTGTCACTCGTTGAATAGAAAGAACACATGAGACCTGGAGCAGTAAATATTTTTTCGTAAGCATCATTGTCATTCTGCAAAAGCAGCTCCTTTTCTATATAACCCTCCATAAATAGTTGACATTGACCAGTTAAGCTGCTGTGCTTGTTGAGAGCTTCATCTACAAGCTCAAAATCAAAGCCAAACCCATCATTTTTCAGGAAGAAAGAAAGCAACCCATATCAAAGTTTGGGCTACTATGCATATTCAAAATATGAATCCTGTGAAGGAGGAGTTTCAGGGAGAAAGTTGTTCCTTCTCTGGTGATAACCAACCTGTGATTGTTCCTCAACCAATGGAGGGTCTTCATGAAAGTGGTCCTCCACCATTCCTCACAAAAACATATGACATTATTGATGATGCTTCCACAAATGAGATAGTTTCATGGAGCAAGGGAAACAACAGTTTCATTGTGTGGGACCCTCAAGCATTTTCCATCACTCTTCTTCCCAAATACTTCAAGCACAAGAACTTCTCTAGCTTTGTTAGGCAGCTTAACACCTATGTAAGTATAAGCTCTCTGCTTTGTATATAATATATAATCTAAATGAAATACTATTCTTGTTTCTCAATGTGATGTAGTAATCTTCTTAAAAGGGGACAAGAAGGAGAACAGTTTTATTTGAATCTGTTTTGTTTTCATTATGGTTTCTTTTAGCAATGAAACTATATAACCTTATCTCCATTCATGTTAATGATAAATCAGCATGTTTTTAAATTGCTATTGCTATTGCAATCCAATTTAAAACCAAGGATACATGAATGTGTTAATTGCAATTGTGTACTCCAATTTCTTCATTTCCTTAATGATAGTTGGTAGATTTAATTGGTCCCATTTTTTATTTTTTTTGAAACTGATCCTAATTACCTCTCTGCAAAAAGCAGGGGAAAAGCTGCCTAGAGTATTCCCTTCCCCAGATACTCACGAAGTGGGTATTTGAACTGGGTCGGCCCTGTAGATTTAATTGGTCCCATTTTATCCTTTTATCTCTTGAGTTTCTTTCTTGTTTACATTTTGTTTGTGTAATGTCTTAAAGAAAAGGAAAAGTACAAAGATTGCACCATTGAATGATATAACACATTGTTGATTCATGAATTTTATATGAACTTTGATGTGATGTGCATATTTTATCTTTCCATAGAACTTAATTGAAGGGTTTCTTAAGATATGTCTTTTCTCAAAACATAATTGCCACAGTGAGATTTTATAAATTTCAACCTAAAGAAAGAGCTTGATATTGTTGTAGGGGTTTAGAAAGGTAGATCCTGATAAGTGGGAATTTGCTAATGAAGAGTTTCTTAGAGGAAAAAGGCATCTTTTGAAGAACATTAGGAGGAGGAAGACAACTCATCCTCAGCCTTCACAGCAAGCTATGGACCATTGTGTTGAAGTGGGGCGGTTTGGATTTGACGGCGAAATTGATCGGTTGAGGCGTGACAAGCAAGTTCTCATGGTGGAGCTGGTGAAACTTAGGCAACAACAGCAGAATACTATAAGTTACCTTCAATTAACTGAAAGTAGGCTTAAAAAGACTGAGCAGAAACAGAAACAGATGATGAACTTCTTGGCAAGAGCAATGCAGAATCCTAACTTTGTGCAACAATTAGTTCAACAAAAGGAATTGAGAAAGGAGCTGGAGGAAGATTTTTTCAAGAAGAAAAGAAGACAACCTATTGATCAAGGGCCTAGTAATATTGAGGTAACTGAATTAGGTCATGCTGAAGAGTACTCAGCTTTAGTTAAACTTGAACAGCAGGACCTTGCTATGAATATGGGGGAACAAAGTGGAACCCAAAAGAGCACAGAGGAGAAAGGAGTTGAAATTGAAAGTAATAATAAAGACATTGACAAAGTATTATGGGAAGAATTTTTGAATGAAGGTATGGAAGACAATCTAGTAGGATTTAAAGATGATGATGAATGTATAAATGTGTTGGTTGAGGAACTTGGGTATTTAGCCTCAAGTCCTGAATAAAATGCTCTTCTAGGCTACATTTCTGATTTCTTCTAGGTACTTTGGCTTAATGAGCAAGCTAAGATTTCAAGCTTTTAACCTTGATACTCTACATGCTAAACACAGTCTTGATGAGGGTTTTTTTGGTATGAATTTAAAGCACTTGTTAATCAAGAAATTGACACCTTTTGGCATAGTAAGCAGCTAGAATGCAAGTTGTTCTCAAGGTTTCTCCGTGCTTCTCAAGATCCCACAATATATCTTGATTATCTTCTTTACGAAAATATAGTTTCTTGCAATGAGCTGGATAGGATACTCTTCCTATGCTATTGAATATACTTGCCATTTTGTATTTTCAACTTCACTATTCAAGATGCTAGTTAGTTAAGTTTAAGCTCCATTTCTTTGAAGGGTATCTTGGTAGGGACGAATGGCGATCGTGCAATGAGTGCCTCCTCACACTTTCAAATGTTTTTGTTCATGTCGTAAACTCCTAATAGCATTCCTACTCTCAAAATTCCAGGAGGGTGCTATCTCAAGGTTAACCTCGTCTTCAGGTATTGTTACCGTAAAGAACTTTGAGATACATCACCTCAAAAGTTAGCTCAAAGGATAGGAGTGTCTAAGATCTTATAAACTCAACATTAGTTGCATATACAACTAATGTGAGATTATATATCTCTAACACCCCCTCACATGAGAGCTCATTGGGCTTGAAGAGTGGATGATGCAACAGGTTCAACCCACTTGTGCTAAGAGAATCCACAAGAGAATGTGGGGGACGGTGAGACTCTGATACCATGTAAAGAACCTTGAGATATACTACCCAAAAGTTAGCTCAAAGGGTGAGAGTGTCTAAGACTTTATAAACTCTATATTAGTTGCTCATACAATCAATGTGAGATTATATATCTCAATAGTTGCATTCCAAATAATCTCGTGATTTCTCATTATTGAATGGATTTAGAGTAGCTTGTGAGAGAAAGGTAATTTTCATGATGTAGCTCAATGGGTAATACAGGGTAAGTACTGGGGAGATAATTTGGGTTTGATTTTAACCAAATACATCTTTGGGATGAAGGGTTAAGGAATTTTAATTATGATTAACTCTGACTAATTTTATAGTCAACTCAAAGAGTTAAAGTTTGTAGGGTATTTCAGAATGGTCGCCTCGCCTCAAAGAAGTAAGTAAAATCATTAAAAAAAAAGGTAATTTGTAGTATATAGTAATTGAGTTTGTTTACAAATTATATGGGAAAAAATTATAACATAACCGTTACGAGATTGTACAAGTATAGTATAAGCTTGTTTATTATAGGTTGCGCATGATTAGATATACCTCCAATCCAAGATACTTTGTCATCTAATTCAATAGAAATGTCAAGAAAGGTGTAATGAAGTGTAAAGACTAAAGAGAAACATACTTGAACTACCAAAAGCATTAATAATGAATAATTGAAGAGACAGAGTTGATGACACGTCATTGTCGTGCCTGTTTTATACTTTTGAATTGGGTCACCTGTCAATAATTCCATGGAGTGTGCCATAGGCGAGGGACATGCCTTGATCATGCCTCTTATACTTTTGTTTTCAGACTCTTGTGGTAACTAAAATAGTTCTGTTAACAAGTATTCTGAAGTATTGATTAAGTAATTAAAAATAAAAATAATAAGTATTAAATTAAAAAAATATTACTTTAGAATTGTTATCTTTAATTCCTTGGTTACGGAACTTAACAATTTTTTATTTTTTATTTTTTTGGTGAAATAAAGAACTTAATAAAGGGCTTAACAAAATTCTTTAAATAACATATATATTTGCTTTTTATATTCTGGAGTAACTGGATCTTAATCATTTACCCCAAAAGTGGAGGACCTACACGTTGGTCTTAGCGATAAGATTTCTAGACACATCTTAGAAGCAGCTAGTAGCAGAATGCGAGAATATACAATTCTTGAAATATGTGTTTGATTATTTTTCTTCTTTGTTCTTTTGCATTCTAGCACGTCCCTCTTCTCTTTCAATCATTCTAGGAGTTTCAGGCGAAATCATTAGGAGAAAAAGGCCATAGGATCCTCTCATGTGAAAAAATAGTGATCTATTCATATTATTTTATCACAGTCGCTCATTAACAATGACGTAAGATAGATAGAAAAAATATATAATTATTAAATAAGTGATTGTGATCAAATAACATAATCATTCTTTCACATTAGAGATCCAAATCCATTACAATATATATTCAGAAGGTGTGAATCATAATGATAGTAACTTTGACGAGGACCAACCACAAAATGCTTGTTAGGATTTTGGAAGTGCTAATTATCCCATTAGTAACATGTTGATATTTATAGGCTACTTTATCAAAATAAAAAATAACAAGTTATATTTATAAATTTATTTATATACTCAGAGTAATATATGAGTTAATTTATATATTATTCTTAATATAATTAAATTTATAAAAATTTGTAAATAAAAAGTATAAATATAATCTTTCTCAAATAAAAATCATAATTGTATCGTTGGAATTTATAAGCTCACTATGTTCCCTTAAAGGGGATATGATCACTGTATGGGCGATACCTTTGGCTTTGATAAAGACCAGGTCAAGAGATATTATCCCAAGTATAAGCAGATAATCAATACAAGTACAAAACTGTAAGAGAATTCAAGTAATAGGCTAAATAACGATACATAACATGCTTTCAGTTGTGCCCCATGGGGACTATTTATAGGGATCATGGTGTGGATTAGTAAGGGAAGGAGGTCAACTCTCATTGGGATACACTCCTATGATAGCAGTGTTGGGCGGTTTAGGCGCTGACGTTGTGGCAGCGCTGCACCTCCTGGTACTGGCGATGCCAGTATTGGGCAAAGGGAGAATTTCCCTTTGTGATACCAGTGGCGATTGCCTTTGGTGGTTAACGTCCCAAGGTAAGACATTTTGGTGTATCTCTCGGGTGTGCTGCACCCTTGGTGGATGCGAAGGTCCACGTCAGCCCTTAGGGCTAACGTGGAATTGGACTGGGGTTTGGGCCAGAGAAGTTGGGCCGCTGGGGCGGTTGGCCTGTTGAGGCAGTTGGGCCATCCAGAACAGGAGCCCCCCAGCTTGGTAGCATGCGTAGGATGATGCCAAGTTAAAGTCTTTGGGCGTTACCTTTAGGGCGACCGTCATAACCTGACTGGGGTTTGGGCCAGAGTAGTTGGGCCGCTGGGGCGGTTGGCCTGTTCAGGCAGTTGGGCCATCCAGAACAGGAGCCCCCCCAGCTTGGTAGCATGCGTAGGATGGTGCCAAGATAGAGTCTTTAGGCGTTACCTTTAGGGCGATCGTCTTGATTTCTTGTCTAGCGACATCGCCAATGGGAGAGTTTGAGGCGTCTCGTGGTCTGTGCAGGGGCGTTCGCTGGTCAGCCACCGCCAATTTTGCATTGGGGGTGTTTCCCATATAGTGCAAGGGCGTTCTATGGTCGGAAACCGCCGACTTAGAATTTGGGCGTATTACAGTCTAGGCCTGGGATAGCAACAGTTTTTCTTTCGCTCTTCCAAGGGTGTTTTAGGTTTTTACCCTTCTGTCATGTCTCTTTGATTCTTGCGCAAGTAATTATGATGCCTTCTTAATCATTACGAGCTGTTGCGTTGTTTCGAGATACGGCGCATTGAAGTGACATGATTGACATTTGGCTTGAAATTACCATCGGGCCCTTTATCGCATCCGTCCATCGAACCACGTTGCAACATCTAACGGTCTGAGATAAAGCAGCTCATCATGACCGCCTATCAATCCTGGCTGCATCATCCAACGGTCGGAGATCAAGCGGCAGTGTAGTGTCATACAATGACACGTTGCGTTCCCTTTCTTCTTTAAAAAGGGGGGAATCGGTTTTTGGCGGACATTTCCTGCCTTGAAACTACTTTGAACTCTTCTTCATCGTGCCATTCCAATCGATCTTTCTTCCTTTGCGACAAGTGGATGGCCTTACTGCTGATGTGGGGCGTCTGAGCAAAGACCTTTCTGACAGGGATACTACCATCAAATCATTGATGGCGCGGCTGGCTAGTGTTGATGAAGATGTGAAGCGTCTGAAGGGTGAGAAGGGCGCTTTGGACAAGGCGTTGGAGGATGTCAAAAAAGAAAAGGACGTCCTCCTGACTGAGAAGGATGAACTTGCTGCCAAACTGTTCATGACTGAGAGGCGTCTCCATGCTAAAGATGAGGATCTTAACAAGGCCATTGGTCAAGTTGAGAAGTTGGAGGAGGCTCTCGCGAACCTGATGACTCATGCTTTCAATAGCGCCCTTCAGCAGGTTGCTATCAGATATCCTGGTGCTGATTTGACGGGTTTTGACCCCGCCTATGATGTGGAGGATGGAAAAATTATTGAGCGACTTGAAGGCGACGTCGTGAAGGTTATTGAGGAGGCGCCTAAAACTGACGACGATGAAGGGGCACGTGGGGCGCTCCCAGTTTCTGATAGCGAGGATGACCAAAGAGTCCAAGATGGGCGTAAGGCATCTGACGTATCTTTGCCGAAGGATGCGGTGGGCGAAGGATGCGGTGGCAGCAAGACTGTTCCTGATCAGGCGCCGAGCGGTGAAGTTGAGGTGGTGAATGCTCCGGATGTTGAGAAGGAAATGACTGGTTAAGTTGTTAAGTGTGTGAGCCCTTCAATGTAAATTTTTTCTTTTTGTTTGTCTGTGGCTGGCATGTCAGCCTCAGGATTTTTCCTTATTAGTAATGAATTCCTTTTTCTTCCTTTTGAGTTATTGTACCTTCAAATGAATGTTTATTAACTCTGTTAGGCGTCGTTGGTAGTTCGAACCGCTCCCATCCAAGTGTGGGTGTTGGGTGGGGGCGAAATCCATCTAACCACGGCGGGGGTGAGAACCGTCCCGCGATTGGGCATTGACTGGGGGTGAGGACCGTCCCAGTCCAACTATGGCGGGGGTGAGAACCGTCCCGAGATTGAGCGTTGGCTGGGGGTGAGTACCGTCCCAGTCCAACTATGGCGGGGGTGAGAACCGTCCCGAGATTGGGCGTTGGCTGGGGGTGAGTACCGTCCTAGTCCAACTACGGCGGGGTGAGAACCGTCCCGCGATTGGGTGTTGGCTGGGGGTGAGGGCCGTCCCAGTCCAACTATGGCGGGTGTGAGGACCGTCCCAGTCCAACTATGGCGGGTGTGAGAACCGTCTCGTTTTTGGGCGTTGGCTGGGGGTGAGTACCATCCCAATCCAACTGCGGTGGGGGTGAGAACCGTCCCGTTATTGGGCGTTGACTGGGGGTGAGTACCATCCCGGTCCAACTGCGGCGGGGATGAGAACCATCCCGTTATTAGGCGTTGGCTGGGGGTGAGTACCATCCCAGTCCAACTGCGGCGGGGTGAGAACCGTCTCGTTATTGATCATGTCACGTTGACAAAGGTAAGATGAGTTGAAGATTTTTTATTGAAAGTTCTGCCTTATTAAAAAGCCTTCCTAGTAAAACCCATTGGGATAAATACATAGGAAAGGAAAAGAGTGCAGAGGGTGTTACATGATGGATCAACTATAATACTTTCTGAGCTTGTCGGCGTTCCATGCTCGTGGGATTGCTTTTCCATCCAATGTTTCTAAGGAGTATGCTCTGTTCCCTAGCACGTTCGCTATTCGATATGGTCCTTCCTAATTTGGGGCGAGCTTTCCTTCGCGGGCGTTTTTGTTTCCAACGTCCGCCCTTCGTAGAATTATGTCTTTAACTTCAAACTTCCGATGAACCACCTTCTTATTGTAATAAGTGGCTGATTTTTCTTTGGTGAGTTTGTCATTTTGTGCGGCATGTTCTCGGAGTTCGTCAAGCAGATCCAACGCTTCTGAGAGGTTTTGATCGTTGGCGACTACGGCTACATGGTCACGCCTCCATGAGGGTTCGCCGATTTCCACAGGAATCATTGCTTCAGCCCCATAAGTTAGTCTGAAGGGCATTTCTTGGGTGGAAGATTGGGCCGTCGTACGATAGCCCCACAATATATTGTCAAGATTGTCAATCCACGCCCCTTTGTGTGCTTCAAGCTTCTTTTTTATCCCCTTGGTCAGCATCTTATTGGCCGGCTCCACTAGACCGTTGGATTGAGGGTGTTCCACTGCGGCAAAGTGGTGTCGGATTTGCAAACTTCTCATTAACTCACGGAACTTGCCGTCGGTGAACTGGGTGCCATTGTCTGTGATTACCTCGCCGGGGATACCGAAACGGTAAACTATGCTCCTCCAGAAGAACTTCCTGGCCTTTTGAGATGTGACGGTGGCCAAATGTTCAGCCTCCACCCATTTAGTAAAATAATCTATTGCAACTAAAAGCCATTGGATTCGACCTGCCGCCATGGGGAAAGGTCCTAAGATGTCGATCCCCCATTTGTAAAAGGGCCACGGCGACGTGATTGATGTTAACTCTTCTGGTGGAGCTCTGTGTACGTCTGCGAACATCTGGCATTTATCACATCTTTTCACGTGCTCCCGTGCATCTTTCTCCATTGTTGGCCAATAAAATCCTGCTCGTAATGCCTTTTTTGCTAAGGAGTGGCCGCCCATGTGGTGGCCTTTGATCCCTTCGTGAATTTCTTCCAAAATATAATGTACATCGTTTGGAACAATGCATTTGAGGAGCGGGATTGAGATCCCTCTTTTGTACAATCGCCCTTGAATGATGCATAAGTAGGCGCTCCTCCGAACGACCTTCTTAGCTTCCTTTGGGTTAGGAGGTAGGATTCCAGCTGACAAGTAGTTGATGATGGGCGTGATCCAAGTTTCTTCAGCGACTTCGACAGCGACGTCTGTAATGCTCATGACTATGCATGGGTCAGGCAAATTGTGCTGAATTACTGAACGATTGTTACCTGGGCTCTTAGTGCTTGGCAATTTGGCGAGTATATCGGCCCTGGCGTTACCTGCTCGCCTGATATGCTCCACGTCCATGCTTTCAAAGGATTGGAGTAGTTCTTTGACCTTTTTCAGGTACTTGCACATCAGTGGTCCTTTGGTCTGGTATTCCCCCGAAATCTGGAAGGTTACCAATTGGGAGTCGCTAAAGACCCTAAGATGTTGGGCACCCATCTCTTTTTCCTGAGTTAGGCCAGCTATCATCGCCTCGTACTCTGCCTGATTGTTGGTTGTATTGAACTCGAATGTTAACGAGTGTTCCGTGGATACACCGTCTGGATTTTCAATTATCATGCCTGCACTGGAGCCTTTGGCGTTGGAGGAACCATCTACGAATAATTTCCATGTGGCTGGCCTGGGGGCGTCAGTTGCTTGGTCGCTTAGTGAGCTGAAGTGTGTCATTTCGGCGAAGAAGTCTGCAAGGGCTTGGGCTTTGATGGCGGTGCGCGGCTCATAAGTGATCTGGTACTCAGATAATTCTACTGCCCAGGACATCGTCCTTCCTGCGAGGTCGGGCTTGTGTAGGACTTGGCGGATTGGCGGGTTAGTTCTAACCGTGATTGGGTGGTATTGAAAATATGGTCTCAACCGTCTAGCAGCAAAAATGAGCGTGAAGGCGACCTTCTCGACTTGCTGATATCGAAGCTCAGCGCCTTGCAGTACTTTGCTGATGAAGTAGACTGGTTTCTGTCCCTCCGGTTTGGAATCTTTAATGAGAACTGCGATGACCGCCTCATTGCGGACGGCAAGGTACAAGTATAGGGTTTCGCCGCTGTCTGGTTTGGCGAGGACTGGCGGGCAGGAGAGGGATTTTTTGAATTCTTGGAACGCTTTCTCGCATTCCTCAGACCATTGAAAGGTGACTCCTTTTTTATGTAAGCCAAAGAGGGGAAGAGACTTATGAGCCGAGTTTGCCAAGAATCGGGTGAGGGCCACAAGCCTTCCGGTCAGCTGTTGGACTTCCTTGATGGTTTGTGGGCTTCTTATGTCGATGACCGCCTTGCATTTGTCAGGATTGACTTCAATGCCCCTTTCAGTGAGCATGAAGCCTAAGAATTTGCCGGTGGGGACTCCGAAGGTGCACTTGTTGGGGTTGAGGCGCATGTTGTACTTTCTCAGCCTCTCAAACATGCCCTAGAGGTCGCTCAAGTGCTGCTTTGGGTCTCGTGACTTGGCGATCATGTCATCAATGTACACTTCGATGCTTTCACCGATCAGGTCTTTGAACACCGTGTTCATCATACGCTGGTAAGTTGCTCCGGCGTTCTTCAGGCCAAAGGGCATCATGGTATAGTAGTAGTTGGCGTTCTGAGTGATGAACGCGTTTTATCTTGGTCTTCTTCAAGTAGAGGGATTTGATTGTACCCAGAGTAAGCGTCCACGAATGAAAGCATTTTGAAACCTGACGCGTTATCTACGAGTTGATCGATGCTGGGGAAAGGACACGCGTCTTTAGGGCACACTTTGTTGAGGTCAGTGTAGTCAACGCACATTCTCCACGCCCCATTAGGCTTCTTAACCAACAGCGGATTGGATAACCAAGTGGTGTACTTGATCTCTCGGATAAAACCGGCGTCATGCAGCCGTTTAACCTCCTCGTCGATGATCCTTTGACGGTCAGGGCCGAACTTCCTCTTTTTATGAGCGATGGGTTTGGCTTTGGGGTCCACGGATAACCGGTGGCAGCAGACTTCAGGGTCAATTCCTGGCATGTCTGATGGTTTCCAGGCAAACAGGTCTTTGTTCCTCTTGAGCAGTTTTATGAGCTCATCTTTGGTATCATCAGGGTCCCTTGTCGCCCCGATGGTTGTTGTTTGGTCGGCATCGCCCAGTATGACGTGCTCTAAGGCTCCATCGGGGGTAGGCCTGACATGTTCGACTCGGGGGTCATCTCTTGCGTCGAACTCTACCAAGAAACACTGGTCAGCTTTTATCATGTTCTTGGTTGGGCTGCTTTTGGGCGACGGTGGGCTGGAGCTTTGCTGTTGTGTTGGTTGAGTTTTGAATGTAACTCTTGCAGCTGGCCTTAGGGATATGTTGTAGCAGCTTCTGGCGACCAGCTGATCTCCTTTAACCGTTGCTACCTTGTTATTTTTGGCCACGAACTTCATTGCTAGATGTGGGTGAGAAACGCTTGCTTCGAAAGCGGCGAACATCCTTCTGCCAAGTATGGCGTTGTATGCTGAAGGGGTATCTAGCACTAGGAACTGGATGTCGGCTGTAACAGCCCGTGTTAACCCGGATTGTTAACACACTATCGTATTAAGCCACGCTTAATTAAAATGCGGAATAACTTTTTCTTTAATTCAATTATGACGTCATTAACTTAACCAACTTGATTACTTAATCATTTTCATAAAAATACTGCCTGTATGTAAATTGCAAGACAACTAACTGAATACCTCGTACATAAATATAATAAGTGAGTATCTAAAGCCACAGGTCTACACAAGTAGCCTGGGTCAAAATCCTGATACTTTAATTACAACATAATTAGAAAGACAATAACACAATCATGTGGCATGGACAAACCCCATGCTCACCAAATAAGGCAACAACGCCCACAAATAATCTCAACATAAACTTAACATAAATAAAGCAGGAAACATAACAACAGTCAAATAAACAGCAATCCACAACCAGCACGTCAGCATAATTATCAGCTCAGCTCTGGCCTCCTGCCACCTGAGCCCTCAACATTACCTGATCCTGAAATAAGCGTCCCCAAACGTGGGGTGAGATCTCTAACAAGAAATCTCAGTAAGACAAGGGGTCCTCAAGGAGTCTCCACCCCAAGCTCACTTACATGTGTAATATAAGTTCTAAAAAACAGTATTACAGTATAAGTTCTAAAATCATGCGATGCAGCAATTATTCATGTCATGTGTGCTTTCAAATCTACTGGCCAGAGAAATGTAGGAATACGTCTATGCCTACATGAGTACATGGATACTACCTGCACCTCACCCACATGCTTCTCCATCTTGTATGTACCACATACTCAGGATTGCCGTCTAGGTGGACACCACATGCATATCATAATAGCTCATTACATATAAACAGCTCAACAGCATTTCCAAAATAATCAAAGCATGTAACACAGCATGCATAAACCCATCCCCATGGGACATGGTGGAACATCAAAATGGCTAAACCGAGGACACGAAAGCTTACCTTGCAAGCTAGCTATCCAAGCCAAGAGTCCAACCACTCACTAGTCCACAAACAGCAGTATCACAATCTGATATGGACCATTAACAAGTCAATATTAATGCATCACAAGCATACAACTTAAAGACTACGCCTTTCCGTTACGTTTTACGTCTTAAGGCTTCCAACAAAGCCATAAGCCCTTAATCATATGATTCTGACTTAGTCCGTTTATTACAGAAGTTCAACTTCCTTAAACTAGGGTCCACACACACCCAATAGCTTACTGTTCATACAGTAAAGCTACTGTCTGCGCAGAACCCAGGATATCCGGATATCTTGAAGAACATATCCGGATATGCCATATCCGGATATCACACTGGACATATCCGGATATGTCATATCCGGATACCCAGATCCCATATCCGGATATCAATATCCGGATACCATATCCGGATACTGATATCCGGATATCTGTTCGACAAATATCCGGATATCTCACGACAGAATGCAGTTTCTGCATTTCGTGAATATCCATCCCAAAGGTCTAACTTTTAATACATGTACACGTTAAAGCATGCATCTTTAGTTCATTTTAGGTTCATATACCTTATACCCTCTTGTTTACTCATTAAACATGGCCAAGACATCAACTTTAAGCATCATAAACTCATGATCATAGTGAGGTAACTTACCAAAGCTCAAAACAGAGGCAAGTAGTGCTCTTGGAGCTCTCCCAAGGTTCCTCAAACTCAGCCTAAGTAGGAGCACGAAAATGGCACTTCAAGATGGGTTCTTGCACCACAAGAAGGCACTTTGAAGCTCACAATGACTACCACAAAGTAGCCATTACTAAAGCTTCAAACTCATGCTCACTAACTACCCCTCAACTCAGAATGATGGCCACAATGCAGCCCCAAGGTTTACTCTCACCTTCACAAGTGTTTAAACAAGCATGAAAGGTGATAACTTGGCTAAAGAATGAAGAAGGAAGAAGAAGAAGAAGAAGAAGAAGAAGAAGAAGAAGAAGGAGAAGAAGAAGGGTGGCAGCAGCAGCCACAAGTCACGTAGGAGTATTAAAAATGCCTAGGGTTTTGTGCTAATGTGCCTATTTATAGGCACAAGGCCATACACGCGCAGTATTAGCCTTAATAGCAAAGTAAAAGATCTTGATCTCAAACTTCGGATTCTAGACCTACGCATTTTTCTAAGATTTGTCATATTTTTATTTTATTTTTCGGAGCACCTTTCCGGTACGCGCTTTTCCATAGCCAGTATCAGTTCTGGCATCAGATTACGTCATTTTGACTTGAAACTTGATTTACAAGTCCTACATAATATTCTAGTAATTATCATGCATTCATTATAATTTTCCGGGATAATTTTCCGGTACGCATTTATACCGAGTAGCAGAACCGGTATCTGCGCTTTTCTTCCGAAAAGCGACTTTCAGCATTTTTACTCACTCAATATAATTATCTAAGCCCATTAATAATTATTAGGGTCAATTATGGAATTATTTCCTAATTATCATAATTAACTTACTAATTACCTTAATTAGCGGTGCGGGTTCTTACATTCACCCCACCTTTTTAAGGATTTTGTCCTCAAAATCAGAAACATACCTGTCTCGAAAGTCGGGATACTGTCGGAGAAGCTCATCCTCTCGCTCCCAGGTACACTCCTCAGGAGTTCTTCCTGACCATTGCACTTTGACCATCGGAATGATCTTGCTCCTCAACTGCTTCTCGCCACGATCGAGAATCTTGAGTGGTCCGACGGGAGTCTTTAGGTTCTCCCGAACCTCCACGTCATCCGGCTGCACCACGTGCGAAGGGTCTGCTATGTATTTTCGAAGCTGAGACACGTGAAACACGTCGTGGATGTTGGCTAGGTTCGGAGGTAAGGCGAGTCGATAGGCAACTGGTCCTACTCTACCAAGGATCTGGTAGGGCCCAATGAATCGCGGGCTCAACTTCCTCACGCCGAGTGCCCGTCCAACACCGGTGACAGGTGAAAGTTTCACAAACACGTGCTCACCCTCACTGAACTCCAGTGGACGATGCTTGAAATCGTAGTAGCTCTTCTGGCGATTCTGCGCCTGCTTCAATTTTTCCCTGATCATCTGGATCTGTAGGGTAGTATCTTGGACAAAGTCCAAGCCGAATAGCTCTTTATCTCCAACCTCAGACCAGCAGGTAGGAGTCTGACACCTCCTACCGTACAGCGCCTCGTAGGGTGCCATGCCCAGACTAGCATGAAAACTGTTGTTGTACGAAAATTCAACCAACGGAAGGTACCTATCCCATGCAGAACCCTGCTCCAACGTGCAAGCTCTCAACATGTCCTCCAATGTCTGGATGGTCCGCTCAGTCTGTCCGTCAGTCTGAGGGTGATAGGCGGTACTCAATCTCAACTGCGTACCAAAAGCCTCCTGCAGCGCCTCCCAGAACCGAGATGTGAACTTCGGGTCCCTATCACTGATGATACTCTCGGGCACCCCGTGAAGCCTCACAATCTCGCGGACATATAGCTTGGCCAACTGCTCTGTAGTGAAGCTCACCTTCACTGGAAGAAAATGGGCAGACTTGGTCAATCTGTCCACAATGACCCAGATAGAGTCACAACCAGCCTGAGTTTTAGGCAGTCCCACCACGAAGTCCATGGAAATACTCTCCCACTTCCACTGTGGAATCTCCAGAGGTTGAAGTTTACCAGACGGTTTCTGGTGCTCGATCTTCACTTTCTGGCAAATAAGACATTTGGACACGTAGACCGCTATGTCCTTCTTCATGCCCGGCCACCAGAAACTCCTTTTTAAGTCCTGGTACATTTTCGTGGCACCAGGGTGGATAGTGAACCGGCCCTTATGAGCCTCTGCCATAACCTCCTCAGTCAATGGCCCTCGAGGAATAACAATCCTCTTTTGGAACAACAATAAACCATCATCATTCCAAGACACACCGTCCTGGTTCTTCACGTAATCAAGGCATTCTCTTTGCACTTGCGCCTCTTTGATCTTTTCCATCAGCTCATTGATCACTTCTGCTGTTTCCATTTCGAGCAGTGCGCCCCCAAACAAGGAGTTCACTCTCAAGTCTCTGAACTTCTCGATCACCTCGTAGTCGTTCATCATTAAACTGGATAAGCTCACGGATTTCCGACTCAAAGCATCGGCTACCACATTGGCCTTGCCAGGATGATACCTCAACTCGAAGTCGTAGTCCTTCAAGAACTCCATCCATCTTCGCTGTCTCATGTTCAACTCCTTCTGGTCAAACAGATACTTCAGGCTCTTGTGATCACTGAATACAGCAAACTTCATGCCAAACAGGTAATGCCTCCAAATCTTGAAAGCAAAAACGATGGCTGCCAACTCCAAGTCGTGAGTCGGGTAGTTCTCCTCATGAGGTTTCAACTGTCTTGAAGCGTAAGCAACCGCTTTCCCTTTCTGCATCAGCACACAGCCAAGTCCTTTACCAGAGGCATCGCAGTATAACTCGAATTGCTCCGCAGGATCAGGAAGGACTAACACTGGAGCAGTAGTCAATCTCTCCTTTAACTCCTGGAAGCATTCCTCACACTCATGTGTCCACACGAATGGAGTCTCCTTTCGGGTAAGGCGAGTCATCGGTAGCACCATCTTGGAGAATCCCTCTATGAACCTCCTATAGTAGCCTGCCAAACCCAAGAAGCTTCTCACTTCTGTAACCGTCTTGGGCCTCTCCCAATCCATCACGGCCTCAATTTTGTTAGGATCAACCGCAACTCCATTAGCAGAAATCACGTGACCCAGAAATTTTACCGCCTTGAGCCAAAACTCACATTTTGACGGCTTAGCATAGAGCTTTTTCTCTCTTAGCACTTGCAAGACAATCTTCAAGTGCTCAGTATGCTCCTCCTCCGTCTTGGAGTAGATCAAGATGTCGTCAATGAAGACAATCACAAACTGATCCAGGTACGGCTGGAAAATCCTGTTCATGTAGTCCATAAACACTGCGGGTGCATTGGTGAGTCCAAACGGGATCACCAAATACTCGTAGTGCCCGTACCTCGAGCGAAATGCTGTCTTTGGGACATCCTCCGGCTTTACCCGTGTCTGATGGTAACCGGACCGGAGGTCGATCTTGGAATACACGCAAGCACCCCTGAACTGATCCAGCAAATCATCAATGCGTGGAAGAGGGTACTTGTTCTTGATTGTCACCTTGTTCAACTGTCTGTAGTCGGTGCACAACCGCATGGTCCCATCCTTCTTTTTCACAAAAATGACCGGTGCTCCCCAGGGAGACACACTCGGCCGAATAAAGTCTTTTGCTGAAAGCTCCTCGATATGCTTCTTCAGCTCCGCCAACTCTGGTGGCGACATCCGGTATGGAGCCAACGATATAGGCCCCACACCAGGCAATAAGTCGATGGAGAACTCTATCTCCCTCTGTGGTGGAAACTCAGGAATTTCCTCAGGAAACACCTCGAGGAACTCCTTCACCACAGGAATGCCAGTGAGATCCTCCTGTGTCCCACTCACCAAACCTCCCAACATGACATAGCCAAAAGCCCCTGCTCTCAAGGCCCTCCTCGCCTGCAGGACTGAAATGAACGGTGAGGAACTGGCTGTGGACCCACCCGGAGACATCACCACTTTCTTGGCACAGCAATCAATCATTGCACAGTTTCTGGACAACCAATCCATGCCCAAAATAATCTGAAGGTTGGCCATCGGTAATCCTATCAGATCTACCGAGAAGTCACGGCCATCCCACTGAAACGCTACATCGCGATGAACAGTGGAGGTCAAACATTTTTCTCCGGTGGCGGTGGTCACCCGCATCGGTGGAGAAAGCACATCACTGGGCAACTCAAGCCCCACAGCAATAGGGGTAGCAACAAAAGAGTGCGTTGCCCCGGAATCAAACAAAACATCAACAGTTGATCCACCAATGGTAACAGTACCTCTGACCAGGTTCGGAGCTCTGTCCGACTGCTGACGATCAAGTGTGTAGACTCGTCCGGTAGTAGGTGGTACTGCTGGTGCCCCAGTAGGAACCATCTGCAACGGCACAGCCTGCACTGCAGCAACTCTCGCCGTCAGGCAGTCTCTGGAGTAGTGGCCCTCCTTGCCACACTGGAAGCATATCAACTGTCCGGTAGAGCACGGCCCAAAATGTGACTTCCCGCATCCCGAACATCTGGGAGCAGGAGGACTAGCTGTGTTCCCCGGAGCAGCAGTCTTTCTGAACTGATTTGGCGCTTGCTTAGCCGCCAACGGTGGTTTGCCCTTGCCCTTGTTGGCAAAATTCTTGTTCTTCCAGGGAGTAGAACTACCAGCGCCCTGCGGCACCTCAATCTTGGCCCTCTTGGCCTGACTCGCACGGCAGTAGTCCTCGATGTCGCGGCACTGCTGCACCAACGCTCCGAAGTCTCTCGAAGCAGAACCAGCGAGGTGTCCAGCAATATCCTCATTAAGTCCCCTTCGGAACTTGGCCGCCAGAAAAACGGGAGTCGGTCTCGCCATGCGGAAATGAGAGAACTTGACCAGTTCATTAAACTTGGCCAGGTACTCGTCAACAGACAACGAGCCCTGTACCAATCGGTCAAACTCCCCCTGCTTCCTCTCCTGTGAGTCATAAGGGAAGTATTGACCCAGGAAGCTCTCCTCGAAGAATGGCCACGTCATCACATGGCCCTGCATCTCGTAGACCTGAGATAGGTTGGTCCACCACTCATGGGCCTCGCCCTCCAGCATGTACGTGGCGAACAACAGCTTCTGCGGATCCGTGCACTGCATGATCCGGAAAATCTTGTCCAGCGCCTGTAGCCATCTGGCAGCAGCAATGGGATCATACGATCCGTCGAAGGTAGGTGGCTTATGCTTGCGGAAAGCATTCAGCCGACGATCGATCTCGTCACGATCCTCAGAGAGTACGGGGATAGTCTGCATAGCCCCCGTCAAATGACTACCCTCACCCATCTGGCTCTGGGTGTCCTCCTGTTGACTAGGCGGAGGTGGAGGCGGTGGCGGCGGTGGAGGTGGTGGAGGACCCTGGCCCGCAGCAGGACCAGCCCTCAACTCCTCCAACATGACCCTCATCATAGTCATGTTGGCCATCCGGTTCTCCTCCAGAACCTCTGCCGTGGTTTGCCGGTTCGCATCTCGTATAGCGTCCAGCATTGCCCGGTTCGCCAGCCTCGTGGCTTCTTGGTCGGCTAGTCGGGCCGCCTGCATATCAGCCAATGCAGCCAGGACAGGATCCGTCTGATCCTCGCTCGTACTCGTGTTCCTCCTTGGTGGCACCATGACTCTGCACAAGTTACACAAAGAATGAGTTGATCAGGCCCACGCCATGTGGTCGCATATGCATTATCATAACACACACCAGTCTGAGAGAACACAAAGTAGACACGCAACGAACATCCTAAGTTATTGCAATACATACAGGCTTTTCCCTAGAAAGTGCTCTGATACCATAAAATGTAACAGCCCGTGTTAACCCAGATTGTTAACACACTATCGTATTAAGCCACGCTTAATTAAAATGCGGAATAACTTTTTCTTTAATTCAATTATGACGTCATTAACTTAACCAACTTGATTACTTAATCATTTTCATAAAAATACTGCCTGTATGTAAATTGCAAGACAACTAACTGAATACCTCGTACATAAATATAATAAGTGAGTATCTAAAGCCACAGGTCTACACAAGTAGCCTGGGTCAAAATCCTGATACTTTAATTACAACATAATTAGAAAGACAATAACATAATCATGTGGCATGGACAAACCCCATGCTCACCAAATAAGGCAACAACGCCCACAAATAGTCTCAACATAAACTTAACATAAATAAAGCAGGAAACATAACAGCAGTCAAATAAACAGCAATCCACAACCAGCACGTCAGCATAATTATCAGCTCAGCTCTGGCCTCCTGCCACCTGAGCCCTCAACATTACCTGATCCTGAAATAAGTGTCCCCAAACGTGGGGTGAGATCTCTAACAAGAAATCTCAGTAAGACAAGGGGTCCTCAAGGAGTCTCCACCCCAAGCTCACTTACATGTGTAATATAAGTTCTAAAAAACAGTATTACGGTATAAGTTCTAAAATCATGCGATGTAGCAATTATTCATGTCATGTGTGCTTTCAAATCTACTGGCCAGAGAAATGTAGGAATACGTCTATGCCTACATGAGTACATGGATACTACTTGCACCTCACCCACATGCTTCTCCATCTTGTATGTACCACATACTCAGGATTGCCGTCTAGGTGGACACCACAAGGCCATACACGCGCAGTATTAGCCTTAATAGCAAAGTAAAAGATCTTGATCTCAAACTTCGGATTCTAGACCTACGCATTTTTCTAAGATTTGTCATATTTTTATTTTATTTTTCGGAGCACCTTTCCGGTACGCGCTTTTCCATAGCTAGTATCAGTTCTGGCATCAGATTACGTCATTTTGACTTGAAACTTGATTTACAAGTCCTACATAATATTCTAGTAATTATCATGCATTCATTATAATTTTCCGGGATACTTTTCCGGTACGCATTTATACCGAGTAGCAGAACCGGTATCTGCGCTTTTCTTCCGAAAAGCGAATTTCAGCATTTTTACTCAATCAATATAATTATCTAAGCCCATTAATAATTATTAGGGTCAATTATGGAATTATTTCCTAATTATCATAATTAACTTACTAATTACCTTAATTAGCGGTGCGGGTTCTTACATCGGTGGACTTTGAAGTCGGTGGCGTTCCCAAAGATAAACGTAGGTTTATCATTCCTAGCGGCTTGGTGGTTGTTGCATTGAAACCTGAAAGTTCGCCTGAAACAGGGGTCAGATCGTTAGTTGTGAATCCTAACGCTGTAAAACATGGGAGAAACAAAATATCGGCAGAGCTGCCGTGGTCAACAAAAACTCTGTTAACGCCAAAATTGGCGATTGTTGCTTGAACGACCAGGGAGTCGTCATGTCCTGGGAGGACACCACCAAGAACTTCGATGTCCCAAACGATCTTGGGTTTGGCGGGGCCTGAATTGGCCTTGGCTTTATTAATGACCTTTCCCGCCACCGCCAAACACTGTTTCAGATGCTTTTTCCTGGCGTTGGATGTTTCTCCCCCTCCACTCAGACCGCCGGATATCATGTTTATCACTCCATGTTTGATGACGGCCGAGTCTTCTTAAACATCCTCGTCTCTTCTGCCCCTACGGCGCAGACTGGGAGGTGGGTTGTGGCCTCTTGGGGATTCTGCTCTTCTGGGGCGGTCATGGCGGGACCGGTATCGTGATTGGCTGGTTCTTTCTGGAGATCTGCTGCTCTCGTGACGTCGCCTTACTGGTCCGTCACCACGAGCGCCTCAGTGGTCCGCCGTTGTGCTCCACCTTTGATAAGTTCATCAATCTCTTCCTTCAAGTGTCTGCAATCTTCAGTGCTATGGCCGTTACTGCGGTGGAACTTGCAGTATACGGCGACCTCTCTGTCTTGCTCTGGGCGTTGCAGAGGATTTTTCTGGCCTTATTTGTAATCCGTTTGATTAACACTATGAGGGCGGCGTCCTATCTGGCCACGCCCTGAAGGGCGTCCGGCGCCTCGGGAAGAACTCTGTGTCTTTTTTTCTTCATTGCCCTAAGTTCTGCCTTTGGTCGGCTTTTGGGCCTGACTGTGCGATGAGTCATCGGTCCTACTACATTTGTACTCTTTAATTCGCATGAACTCCTGGGCTTTCTTCTTTACTCCTTCCAAATCAGTTATTTCGTGACGGGCTAGTTCGTAAGCGAACGCGCCCTGTCTTAAACCTGAAAGGAGTATATGTACTTGCACCTTAGGGTCAAGACCCTGCACTTGCAAAGCTTCTTTGTCGAAGCGGTCAAGGAACGCCCGAAGGGACTCACCTGACTGTTGCCGGATTTTTTCAAGAGAGTGAAAGGACTTGGGCACGGGACAACTAGTGGCGAAGTGGGTTTGGAATTTGCAGGCCAGGTCTTCCCAAGAAGAAATGCTGCCGGTTGGTAGGGTAGTATACCAGGTCAAAGCTCTTCCGCCAAGTAGTGTTGGGAAAGTTCGGCACATGAGGAGGTCGGTTTCTCCGTGGAGAGTCATTGCCGCTTTGAACTTTTGAGTCCATTCGAAGGGGTCAGAATCTCCAATGTAGGTGGTTATATTGGATGGGCCTTTGAATCCGAGAGGTATAGGGGTTAAGCATAAGATATCAGTCAATGGTTTATTTCGCCCTGAGGTAGTAGCAGGCGTTAACCGTGGGTCTGGGTTATGCACTTGTTGACCAAGGGGTTGGTGTGGTGCGGCCGGGGCTTCAACGGAATAAGAGAGGGCAGGCGGTATTGCGTAAGCGTGGAACGGGTAAGGTGCGGGGAAAGGCGTAAGTGAGTTTTGGCCATGGGGCCTGTTGGGATATAAGGCAGCACCTGGGGCGTGGTAATCATTGTAAAAGGGTAAAGGCTGGCTTTGAGTAGGTCGGGGTTGATAGACTGGGAAGACTAGTGGTGGACCTGCAACGGGTAATGGCATACCGAAGTGGACGCCAGGTGGTGGGGGTTGTGTAGGAATCAAATTTTCCCCTTGCGCTTCACGTATCATGACCTGGCGGTTAACTCGTGCTTCTCTTCCATCAGTTACAATTAGCGGAGGGTTAACCGATCGTAGAACTGGGGTGAGGGGCATATCACCGGCTTGTTCGGCTGGGGCGGAATGCATAGATGGCGGGGCGTTGGAACGGGCCGATTGTACATGGCCTTCAGGGGTTCCAACTTTTGTTTGCTCTGCTCTTCTAGTAATGGCCATATTTGGTAACGGGAAATGAGGTGTAATTTTTCAGCTGGTGAAAGAATGGGAATAGAAGTTTATAATCCCCACAGACGGCGCCAATTTACCGTTGGAATCTATAAGCCCACTATGTTCCCTTAAAGGGGGTATGATCACTGTGTGGGCGATACCTTTGGCTTTGGTAAATATCAGGCCAAGAGATATTATCCCAAGTATAAGTAGATAATCAATAAAAGTACAAAGCTATAAGAGAATTCAAGTAATAGGCTAAATAACGGTAAATAACATGCTTTCAGTTGTGCCCCATGGGGGCTATTTATAGGGATCATGGTGTGGATTAGTAAGGGAAGGAGGTCAACTCTCCTTGGGATACACTCCTATGATAGCAGTGTTGGGCGGTTTAGGCGCTGACGTTGTGGCAGCGCTGCACCTCCTGCTACTGGCGATGCCAGTATTGGGCAAAGGGATAGTTTCCCTTTGTGTACCTGTGGCGAATGCCTTTGGTGGTTAACGTCCCAAGGTAAGACGTTTTGGTGTATCTCTCGGGTGTGCTGCACCCTTGTGGATGCGAAGGTCCACGTCAGCCCTTAGGGCGAACGTGGAACTGGACTGGGGTTTGGGCCAGAGAAGTTGGGCCGCTGGGGAGGTTGACCTGTTGAGGCAGTTGGGCCATCCAGAACAGGAGCCCCCCCAACTTGGTAGCATGCGTAGGATGATGCCAAGTTAAAGTCTTTGGGCGTTACCTTTAGGGCGACCGTCATAACCTGACTGGGGTTTGGGCCAGAGTAGTTGGGCCGCTGGGGCGGTTGGCCTGTTGAGGCAGTTATGCCATCCAGAACAATAATAATCGAAAAAACATTGATGAATATTAAGATTGTGTACTATGAGTTTATGATCAAATCTTTATTGATTTATGTTGTTAATGAATTATTGTTTATTAATCAAAAAGCAAGAAAAGTGAAAAAGTAGTCATCTTCTTTTTATTATCATGTGTCAGCTGAGGAGAAACATGCATGTGCAATTCTCTGAAGAAGGTTTTGGCAATAACTCAATATCCTTTAATGGGAAAAAGAGTGGCTAAAATGCTGTCTCCCTTTAGTTGTAGAAGTTTTGTTTCCCTTATGTTGCAGAAGTTTTGTTTCCCTTTTGTTGTAGAAGTTTTGATTATGTTTGCACATAAATCGAATTGGATCACATTGGATGCTAGAGTTGGGACCGAATAATCTATATACAATTGCAAAACAGAAAGAAAAAACAAAAACAAAAACAAACAAACAGATAGATACAGATTTGTCTTGATTTATTCAATGTAGGATACATCTAATGATATTTTGTTGAAGAATTTAAGTGTGAATGATTGAGTAAAAGAGTCTCACATTGATTAAGAATGGATTGAGTGAGTTATTTAAGTGTGAATTATTTGTTATGATATTTTGATGTTCCAAGCCCATTTAATGTTGCTACTCACTTGGCCCATGGTTGACATGGTCTCTCCCCGCCATAAGCTCCCTTTGCACGGCCCAAGATTGACATGTGGTGATCCGAGTATGTCTTAATATGGGAAGCCAAGGTCTTGATGAGTGCAACTCATTGATGAAAGAGCCAATGTTTGATGAGAAGCCAAGCATTGATGAATCCCATGAATAAAGGATCCATGCACCTAATGCCTTAAGGTTTTTGGGTTTGATTGTGGTGTTTCGAACCCACTTAATATTATTGCTCGCTTGGTCCATGATTCGCGGTCTATCCTCGCCATATACTCCCCTTGCACAGCCCAACATATTTTACTATACATATACTCCCCTTGCAGGGCCCAACATATTTTGCTATACATTTAGTTACAAAGCATATTCATAATTTAAACCCAAAGTATTAAAGAAGAGAAAAAAAAATAAAAAAACTTGAGGCCTATAATTGTATCAAGCCTTAGCATTCGAGTCAGTAAGAATTATTTTTATTTAAATGCAAAGTATTAATTATACTCAATGGTTACAACGGGTATGTGTTAGTATCATGGAAATTTCCTATTTTCTTTATTTTTAGTTTTTCGTTTTTATCTTAATTTTCTTGTTGTTTTCCCACGTTTTCCCTCTTTTACTTTTGTTGTCCATTCTTTTTACTGTTATTGCCCATTCTCTTGTAATTAATAAGGGGGAACAACTTTGCCCTCGCTTTTAAGAGGCACTGCCAAACAGGATTCACTGCTAAATGAAAAACTCCTCTAGCGGGTGTTTGGTTTAGGGTAAATTTTATGATATATAGGGAAATGTGATAGATAGGGAAATGGTTGGAAAGTGAGATAGGTAGAAAGATGTAAAAAAAAGTTGTTTGGTTGGAAAATAATTTATCAGGTAAATTAAGCAACTTTTTTAAAATCTATGTTTGGTTGTAGGTAAAATATAGATGGGGAAGTTAGGTAAGTTTACGAAAATAACCCTGATTACTTTACCCGTACAGATGAAGTCTAATCCTAAATGTTCATCTGTACCAGAAAATGGTTGTTGCCAACGAATATTTCTAAAAAAGAGAACAAATATGGAGTCTTTGTAGCTGTTCTGTGTCAACGTTTCCGCTCTGCAACCTTCACAAGGGGGACCAAAAGGATCCCACCTTCAACCAGGTTAGAGACAAGTCACAAAACTTTCATTTTTCATCAAGTGAAACAGAGAGACACAGACTGATATTATTTTTAGTTTTTTAACACGCACCTATATTGTAACTAAACCATAAATTCATCATTCAAGATGCATTAGAAACTGAGACTTTTACCGGAGATATGTGGACCACAGATGTCTGCAAACAAAAAACTGGAAATATGAATGCCTTCTGTCCGTCACCGTTGCTTCTAGATTTCCACTACTATGTTCCCTAAACCAAACACGATTTCATAACAACAATGATGGCATTATTTTAGCTCAGATCTGAAGGTGAAATGTAAAGATCAATACCTGATTGTATTTTTTCACCTACATGAAAATCATTCCATTAAAAACTACCACCATGCATCAAGGGAACAAAACGGAACTGGCTGTGGAAAAAAACCATCAACCCATGCTCGATAAATTTTTTTTCCCCTTACCTTACCTCGCAGCCCAACCAATCGTAATGCTCAGTGATGCATTTTTTTCAGTTTCAGATCACAAACACTAACATGGTCAACACTATTTTGCACATCTGCAACTTGCATGTTACTCTCCCTCTTCCTCTGTGCAAGTTTATGTTCTGAAAGAGAGTGACAAGTACCAACTCTGCAAGCAGCTTAAGGTACGACACTTTTTTTAATTTCGCGCGCAACTCAAGGGTACGCTGGTCATGTGTCCTTTACACGATATAATTATTTGGGTAGCTAATCAACAATACCACATATATCGTGGGAACTTGTTAGCTACCTATCACAACATATAGACGTCGAAATAAGACTTCCTGGCAATCACATTTAGGTAGTCAAATTCAGATACCCCTGCCTCCCAAACATGGTGATCAATGAAACCCACATATCATTTTCCTATCAAACTCATCAAAATCCCTAAGCCAAACACCCCCTAGGCATAAAAATGCATTACTGTTGGGACTCGGGAGTTTTGAAGATGATAGAGGGAAGTGATTTATAATAATGTTGTTTATGACAAGGTAAAAACTAGAAACGTAATTAAAAAATAATAAAAATAAGTAGTTTAGTTAACCTCGTGGTCTTAAAGTTTTGGGTTTCATTGACAGGGAAAAAGTAGTTATAGTCTTTGTAATTATGGGAATTATTGAAAAGATGTTGTGTTATTGGTGGCATGTTATATTGTATAGATTTCTTTCTCGAAAAAGTGTTTATCCTTTTAAATAATACAATTTATATTCTTTCACTCTCACAAGAAGGTGGGATCCACATTTTTCTTTGTCAATTCTCTCTCCTTCTTTATCTATCTCTTTCTTTCTCTTAAAATGACACAATTTTACATCCTTTAAAATGACACACACTTTCCTTTTTTTGGTGACTTTATAGTTTTTAGTTGATCGAGGGTATTTTGTGGTGCAGTTTCCTCAATAATTTAGTGGGTCTTTGTTAGGTTGATATGGTGACCACTGACCAGAACAAATTCATCTTGGTTTGTTAAAAAGACTAAGGGTAAAGTGTGAGTCATTTTAAAGGATGTAAGGTTGTGTCATTTTAAGAGAGAGAAAGAGATAGATAAAGGAGGAGAGAGAGTTGACAAAAAAATAAATGTGTGGGTCCCACCTCTTTGTGAGAGTGAAAGGATATAAGTTGTGTCATTTAAAAGGATAAATACTTTTCCCAAAAACTAATTTCTTTTGCATGATTGGATATTTAATTATCATGGTAAAGTGGTTGACAATGGATTGTTGCCAAATTTGTCATTATATGTTGGGCCTTTAATTTTTATAATTCTAACTTGAAGACAATTCAGCAATTTAATGTAAGTAGTTCGTTTTATTCAGTGCATGATATAAATTTATTTTATGACCGATTTCAAGTTAATTTTTTTTTTTGGAAACAAAAAGTTAAAAGTTTTAACAGGATATAGCAGTCTAAATGCATTTTTTATTCTGGTTTTTGTGTTTCACTTCTTGGCTTTTACTTTTATGAAATATGTTGGCATCACAGTAACTAGACTATGGAATTTAGAATTAGAGTTAGACCCAGAATTTTTTATAATAGGAGGAGAAAGTAAAGTTTTAAAATTATAAATATTATTAAGACTAATAAGAGATACTGACTATTATAAATATTTTCTTGGGAGAGGTTAATTATTAATACTAATAGCCTATTATTATTAAAAAAATATTTTATATATAAAATAATAAAAAATTAGGGAGAGACGGCCGCCCATGCTATTCCCTCTGTAACACCCCATTCTAGAACCGGTTTGTTAACATCGACTTATGATATTAAGCGCAGTTACAATCACATTGGTTCAATTAAAATCCAGTTAAAATTTTCTTTTAAAACCAAGCCGAATTTAAATTACCCAATTGCGTGACCATAACCATATTACATTGCGGAATAAATTAATTCAGGCTTAATACCATACACTCATTTCATCAGACCAAACATTACTACTATGGTGTGCCAAGTAGTCCCCTTAGACCACTAAGGCATAAAACTCACTTTTCATTGCTTTTAAACACTAAATATATCCACACTTTATTTATTTAAGAAATTACTATATTACTCTTGTGGTCTCGATTTTTTCAATATATTATAGGACTTTTCATTAGCTATGCGTGGGTTCAAACCGCGCTCAAATCGGAGCACCGTAGCCCAAGTTATGAGATTTTTACGAAATGGAATGCTGAATTCCCCAGGACCCCCACGCTCATAGCGTGGATCTCACGCTCATAGCGTGGGCAGTCAGAAGCAAGCACCAAAACAGGGCAATTTGACCTGCCTGTGGTGTTTTAACCATAACTTTAGTTATACTTATCCAAATTACACAATCTTGGTCTCTATGGAAAGCTAAGAAACATATCTACAACTTCCATCAAGACACAAAGGTCCAAATCTATCATATCGGATACGAAATCTGGACAACAAGATAGAGTATCTTTGTTTTTAATTGGTTTCCCAACCTAAAGGTCTTCCTTCACCTATTTGACATCATATAATCCCTTTCACTACATAAATTCTAGTCTTTAAAGACACTCATACACTAAGAAGGGCATGCATACCATTTCATCTTACATATATCTTCATTAATTACAATATTACAACAGCATCAGGTCTCAATTACATCATTGTCCTTACAAATTTCATATACATGCCAAAGGACTTAGCTACAAAAGGAACATGATCAAAGCAAGTAACCATGTACCAGATACCAATTACTACTACAATGATCATGCACTAAGTCCTCCAAAATACATCATGTGACATCAAAATATACATATAGCAATTCTAAATGGCATGCAACTCAAAATGTCAAGCTATCAGGTACAATCTACTCATGCTTCTTGCTTCGATCAACCCTACCTCTATCAATACCTGAAATGATGCCCCACAACACGGGGTGAGATATACGAATATATCACAGTAAACCAGGGGTCCTTGGAGATCACTCCACCCTAAGGTTCACTTTCGATGTGCACATAATCATAACAGTTCAACACATTCTTATCAATAACCATTATATGGACTTCCAAGAGAGATCCTCAAAGGGCTGTTTCTCTTAGGCTCTTACCACATGGAGATCCACATAGGGCTGTTTCCAAGGGAAGTCCTTAACCTCAACCTAGGAACCTCCAAGAGAGATCCACATAGGGCTGTTTCTCTTAGGCTCTAACCACATGGGATCCAGTTGTTTCTACCAATCATCCTCATCATAATATTATCAGTCATAACCTCAATCACAATCCTCAACCATTACCTCATTCATTATTTTCTACCTCTATAACCATTCCTCAATGACTCTTCAACAATCAACATCAACCAATAATCATGAATCAATCATAACATGTATCAATGCATGAATCAATGCATGAGCATACAATTACTATCATAATTATATATCACATCTCAAAAACCATTTCTCCTCAACGGAAGTATGGTGGAACACTCAAATGGGATCAACCCCAAGGTCCAAAGGTTTACCTTGCTCTTGAACTCTCCTCAATTGCGCACAACCACAAGGGTTGGTCACTCCACTTGGTTCTCTTGCCTCAATCCTATTAATACAAGGAACACAATCAATTTTATAATCAAACAATGGCTTACCATTCAAGAATATCCTTAATTTCCAAGCATAATTTACTCAAATAACAAACTTTACCAAAATGACAATCTAAACTCATTTCTACCGTTTATTTATCATTTCTATCATTTTCCATAACATACACTAAGTCTCAATCCTTCTTGAACATAGCCAATCTACTCACATTAACATAAAACCCTAAAACACTATTCATCAAAACCTAAATCATGCAAAACCCAAGGAATTTGATTGAGTGGAAAACTTCCACAATGGATCACACAACAAGGAATGATTGTTCCTCAAGCTTCCATGGAGGTAGAAGCCAACAAATCCCTCAACTTTTCATATGGGTCAGATTTAGGGGAGGAGAAATCTCACACCACACTACTCCCCACTAAGAACCAAGCTAGGATTAAGGATGAGGGGAAGAATCTAAGTGGTTTAGGCTTTTGAATCAATGGAAAAGGTTGAGAAATGATGAATCTAGGGTTTTTCCCTTCTCCCTTCTTCTTTCTTCTCCTTCTCTCTCTTCTCTCTCTCTCTTTCTTTTTTGCTGCGACGGGTTGGGGAGGGGAATATGGGTTCTTTAAGTGGCTTGCCACTTAACACAGGTTAAGTGGATATTGGTTCATCTATCTATTCAACTCCATTAATTACCAGACTTTACCCAAAAGTCTGGAATATTTTTCTAGGAATATTTCTACTTCCATTTTTATATTTTGGTTACTTTTGTCTACACCCAATTATACCCCTTAATTTTCAATGAGTACACTTTTTACCTCAAAAGTGACCCCAACTCACTTAATTAAGCCTTCTTCTTAATTTTACTCACTAATACATGCTTAATTATTTAATTAAAAGTAATTAATTAAATTCTTAAATTGGGGATGTTATATTCACCCCACCTTTTAAGCGATTTTGTCCTCAAAATCAACAGAACTACTCATCTAATCAACTAGGGATTTATCGGAGAACTCTTCTTGTGCTCACGAAGTTACCGTGTTCATTACTTCCTCTTTTCCTTATCATCTTATCACACGATGGAATCTTTCATTCATGATTCACTCTTTGTTTTATAATTAGGTGATACTAATATATTCAAGCACTTTTATCTTTTTATTTTCCTCAAGGGTCATACTTATTCACTTGATATTTAACCCTGACCTTCTACGGTCCTACTAATAACCTCCTACAAAATCTCATGTGATGGAACTTCCAAGAGAGATCCACTATGGGCTGTTTCTCTTAGGTATCTGACCACAAGGAGGTCCCGAAGGCTAACTCCAAGGGAAGTTCCCCTCAATATAGACCTTCAATGAGAATTCTCAATCTCATAGGATACTATCCTCATGGAGGTAATACTACCACTTCCATGGAAAGGTCAATGCATACAACTTATCATCTTTTAGCAATCTATGCATAGCCTAGTCTTTAATTACTAGACATAACTAATCACACAATCATAATTGAGTCCACAGTCTAAGCATATGCGGCTCCAACCTCAATAAACTATGCATGTTATACTAATCTACATGCATCATACCTTCCGTCAAGCGTGGAAACCTCTCTTGCTGGGGTTGGGTCGAAGTGCTAACATGTGCCGCTGCTGAAGGATCAGAGACCACTTGCACTTGAGCAACCCGTCCCACGATCTGGGGACAATCCCTCGCATAGTGACCAGGTCTACCACACTTGAAACATACGTTTTGGCCCATCAAACAAACGCCCTTGTGATGCCTACCACAATTATCACACTTGGGCACCAGGGGTCTTTCGTCATCCCAACTTTGTTGGTTCCCGCTTCTCTTAAACTTTTCTTCCGACTGTCTAACTTGTAGTTTTTCTTTTCTATCCTTGTCATCCATCTTCTTACTCTTTTCGGAAGTAGAGCCAGTTGCTCCACTAGCGCCAGATGCTTGTGCCTCGGAAGACTTCTTACTTTTCGACACACTATAAACTTCTTCCACCTTCCGGCATTGGTTCACAAACTTGCTAAACTCTCGGATATCACAATTAGACATCTTCCGAGACATTTTCTCGTTCAGACCCCATTGAAACTTGGAGGTCATCTCAGCTGGAGTGGGTAGGGCTCTCCCATAGTTGGCGTATTTCACCAATTCATTGAATTTAGCAAAATATTGGTCAATGGACATCGACCCTTGTTTCAGATCATTGTATTCATTCTGCTTCTTTTCCCTAGCCTCCCTAGGGAAGTAGTTGTCCAAGAACAATGTCTCGAACAACCGCCAGGTGATTTCCCGGCCTTCAGCTTCTAAAGGTTGCACTGTATTAGTCCACCAATCTTCAGCTTCCTCTTCCAGCATATACACGGAGTAAACCAACTTCAACGCATCAGGGCATCTCATCACCCTGAAAATCTTCTCCATAGCTTGGAGCCATTTTGCTGCTACCATAGGGTCATATTCTCCTTTAAAAGAAGGAGGTTTGTGTTTTCTGAAAGCCATTAATCTTCTTTCTTCGGCCTCGTGCTCATTAACATGTTCTGCATGTGGTTGACGCACCTCAGTGTGATGGCTATGACTACCTGAGTGGTGACTGGCTTCACCCTCATTATTACCCGCTCCACCCTCTTCATTGATAACAGGTGGAGTAGGCGTGGCAGTGTGAGGAGGAGGAGAGGGTTGTCGATTCTCGGGTCTAGCACCCCTCAACGTCCTCAATTCATTCATCATTGCGGCCATAGCATTTCGCGTAACTTCATTAAGTTTTCGTTAGCTCGACGACTAACCTCCAACTCCCTTTGTACGGCTACCAGGGTCTCGGCCATAGAATCCGGCTGCCCACCTGTTGCCCTACAACCACCTCGGGGCCTAACCAAAGCAGCCAAAACAGGATCTGGCTGAGCATTTGCATTCGATGCTTCAGCGTTATTTCGGTTCCTCGTCATGACACTACACATGTTACACAAAGGAATGAGTTGATCAGGCTCACACTAAGTGATCACAAATGCAATAATCATCAAGAGTACCAAAACAACTACAAAGCATTAAACACCAAGCAAACATAACATCAATCTACAAGTTTCCCTGAGAAACTGCTCTGATACCATAAAATGTAACACCCTGTTCTAGAACCGGTTTGTTAACATCGACTTATGATATTAAGCGCAGTTACAATCACATTGGTTCAATTAAAATCCGGTTAAATTTTTCTTTTAAAACCAAGCCGAATTTAAATTACCCAATTGCGTGACCATAACCATATTACATTGCGGAATAAAGTAATTCAAGCTTAATACCATACACTCATTTCATCAGACCAAACATTACTACTATGGTGTGCCAAGTAGTCCCCTTAGACCACTAAGGCATAAAACTCACTTTTTATTGCTTTTAAACACTAAACATATCCACTCTTTATTTATTTAAGAAATTACTATATTACTCTTATGGTCTCGATTTTTCCAATATATTATAGGACTTTTCATTAGCTACGCGTGGGTTCAAATAGCGCTCAAATCGGAGCACCGTAGCCCAAGTTATGAGATTTTTACGAAATGGAATGCTGAATTCCCCAGGACCCCCACGCTCATAGCGTGGGCAGTCAGAAAGGTTGACGCTCATAGCGTGGGCAGTCAGGAGCAAGCACCAAAACAGGGAAATTTGACCTGCCTGTAGTGTTTTAACCATAACTTTAGTTATACTTATCCAAATTACACAATCTTGGTCTCTATGGAAAGCTAAGAAACATATCTACAACTTCCATCAAGACACAAAGGTCCAAATCTATCGTATAGGATACGAAATCTGGACAACAAGATAGGGTATCTTTGTTTTTAATTGGTTTTCCAACCTAAAGGTCTTCCTTCACCTATTTGACATCATATAATCCCTTTCACTACATGAATTATAGTCTTTAAAGACACTCATACACTAAGAAGGGCATGCATACCATTTCATCTTACATATATCTTCATTAATTACAATATTACAACATCATCAGGTCTCAATTACATCATTGTCCTTACAGATTTCATATACATGCCAAAGGACTTAGCTACAAAAGGAACATGATCAAAGCAAGTAACCATGTACCAGATACCAATTACTAAAACAATGATCATGCACTAAGTCCTCCAAAATGCATCATGTGGCATCGAAATATACATATAACAATTCTAAATGGCATGCAACTCAAAATGTCAAGCTATCAGGTACAAGCTACTCATGCTTCTTGCTTCGATCAACCCTCACCTCTATCAATACCTGAAATGATGCCCCACAACACGGGGTGAGATATACGAATATATCACAGTAAACCAGGGGTCCTTGGAGATCACTCCACCCTAAGGTTCACTTTTGATGTGCACATAATCATAACAGTTCAACACATTCTTATCAATAACCATTATATGGACTTCCAAGAGAGATCCTCAAAGGGCTGTTTCTCTTAGGCTCTTACCACATGGAGATCCACATAGGGCTGTTTCCAAGGGAAGTCCTTAACCTCAACCTAGGAACCTCCAAGAGAGATCCACATAGGGCTATTTCTCTTAGGCTCTAACCACATGGAGATCCACATAGGGCTGTTTCCAAGGGAAGTTCCTACCAATCATCCTCATCATAATATTATCAGTCATAACCTCAATCACAATCCTCAACCATTACCTCATTCATTATTTTCTACCTCTATAACCATTCCTCAATGACTCTTCAACAACCAACATCAACCAATAATCATGAATCAATCATAACATGTATCAATGCATGAATCAATGCATGAGCATACAATTACTATCATAATTATATATCACATCTCAAAAACCATTTCTCCTCAACGAAGTATGGCGGAACACTAAATGGGATCAACCCCAAGGTCCAAAGGTTTACCTTGCTCTTGAACTCTCCTCAATTGCGCACAACCACAAGGGTTGGTCACTCCACTTGGTTCTCTTGCCTCAATCCTATTAATACAAGGAACACAATCAATTTTATAATCAAACAATGGCTTACCATTCAAGAATATCCTTAATTTCCAAGCATAATTTACTCAAATAACAAAATTTACCAAAATGACAATCTAAACTCATTTCTACCGTTTATTTATCATTTCTATCATTTTCCATAACATACACTAAGTCTCAATCCTTCTTGAACATAGCCAATCTACTCACATTAACATAAAACCCTAAAACACTATTCATCAAAACCCAAATCATGCAAAACCCAAGGAATTTGTGTCAAAGAGAGTGGAAAACTCACCACAATGGATCACACAACAAGGAATGATTGTTCCTCAAGCTTCCATGGAGGTAGAAGCCAACAAATCCCTCAACTTCTCATATGGGTCGGATTTAGGGGAGGAGAAATCTCACACCACACTACTCCCCACTAAGAACCAAGCTAGGATTAAGGATGAGGGGAAGAATCTAAGTGGTTTAGGCTTTTGAATCAATGGAAAAGGTTGAGAAATGATGAATCTAGGGTTTTTCCCTTCTCCCTTCTTCTCCTTTTCTTCTTCCTCTCTTCTTTCCTTTGCTGCGACGGGTTGGGGAGGGGAATATGGGTTCTTTAAGTGGCTTGCCACTTAACACAGGTTAAGTGGGTATTGGTTCATCTATCTATTCAACTCCATTAATTACCAAACTTTACCCAAAAGTCTGGAATATTTTTCTAGGAATATTTTCACTTTCATTTTTATATTTTGGGTACTTTTTCCTACACCTAATTATACCCCTTAATTTTCACTGAGTACACTTTTTACCTCAAAAGTGACCCCAACTCACTTAATTAAGCCTTCTTAATTTTACTCACTAATACATGCTTAATTATTTAATTAAAAGTAATTAATTAAATTCTTAAATTGGGGATGTTATACCCTCCCTAGGTCCACCACTGTACATAGGATATAGTTAGCTTTGAATTTGAGTAATTAGGTTATTAAGTGTTCAAATATAACATTTCGGGATACATTGATGATGTGATTTTTGAGCCATCATTGGTGATGACTCTGTTGAGTGTTTCATTGGGCGCTCGATTGAGTAAGAGGTGGCAGTGCACCTGCAAGGACTCTAACACACTCAAATCGAATATGATCAAATATGGAGTTTATAAAATCAATATGAATACTTGAAGATTTGGCCTCTATATTCATCGAGAGTTTAAATGAAACTGCCAGAGTTTGAGTAGGATTTAAACTCCCAGTTAGATAAGGTTCATTATCCTAATTCATATTTTGAATTAGGATTGACTGGAACTTTCATCTTCTAGATCCCGTGCAATCCATTATGAGTGTCCAGATCAATATGGTAGAATATCTTAATTGATGATTAAGTAGTCATATGTGTTCTGTCTTGATTTCAAAAATGTCTAACCAAGTGCTAGTAAATCAATATTGGATTAGGTATTCTCTCTAGATATCGATGAATTAGATAACTTGAGATAGAAGATTATTGTACACAACAGATAACGACTTTAGCCAAATAGGGTGGTGTATGCGAACAGTGACAACGTAATAGTAAGAGATAGATTAGGTCATACATGTAGGCTTCATTCTCGATTTATAGAATTTACCTGTCGTAATAGTAAGAACACGCACCGTTAAATTAGGAAATTAAGTTAATTAAATGTGGAGTTTTATTTTAATGGAATTTATGAGTAATAAGGTTAGCAGTTATGGAATTTATGAGTCATAAGGTTAGCAATTATGGAGTTTAAGAGTCAGTTGTTATTTTTTTGTAATTAAGTTGGGTTTTAATTGTGTTTATGGGTATTTAGTTTGCAGTGTTAGAAATTCAAATTTCAGCATACAAATAGTCTAGTATATCATTTGAAAAATGGAGAGAATTGAGAAGGTTTAAATAATATTATGTCGAGACTTAGTTAGCGATGTTGTCTTGTTTGTGTGAGCATGGAGGTTGTCCATGTCACGTTTGACTATGTTGGATTTTATGTTTGAGTTGTAATAATGTAGAAACTTATTATATATGATTATGAGGTATTTCAGTTAGATGTCTTTTGCAATCATATACATGAGATATTTTGAGAATAAATTGAGTAATGCAACTTGGTAATTATAATGATGTCATAATTGAATAAAAGAGAAGTTTTTCCGCATATTAATTAAGCGTGGCTTAATACGATAACATGTTAACAAACCGGGTATACACAGGGTGTTATATTTTATAGTATCAGAGCACTTTCTAGGGAAAAACCTGTATGTATTGCAATAACTTAGGATGTTGGGTAGTGTGTCTATCTCGTGTGTTCTCTCTGTTAGGTTTTATTATGATGATGCATATGTGATCACATCGAGTGAGCCTGATCAACTCATTCTTTGTGTAACTTGTGCAGAGTCATGGTAATGCCAGGGAGGAACTGTGAGACCACTGAGGGTCAACCCGACCCGGTCCTTACTACATTAGCTGAGATGCAGGCAGCTAGATTAGCCGATTAGGAGGCTGCTAGATTGGCCAACCAGGCAATGATGGACGACGTCCGAGAGGCGAACCGGAAAGCCGCCGAAGATGTCCTTGAGGCAAGCAGATTGGCGAACACGACGATGATGAGAGTCATATTGGAGGAGATGAGGGTTGGCCGTCCTGAGGGTCAGTTTCCTCCGCTACCACCTCCACCGCCGCCACCTCCACCCAGTCTTCAGGACGAGAGTCAGAGCCACAAGGGAGATGGCAGCCACCTGACTGGGGCGATGCAGACTTTTCCGGAGCCTGCGGAGGATAGAGAAGCGATTGATCGCCGGCTAATCCTATTGCTGCTTTTGATGGGTCCTATGATCCCATTGCTGCTGCCAGATGACTGCAGGCGCTGAAGAAGATCTTTCGGGTCATGCAGTGTACCACCCACAGAAGTTGATGTTCGCGACGTATATGCTGGAGGGCGATGCCCATAAGTGGTGGACGAACACCTCTCGCGCCTACGAGATGCAGGTTCATGTGATGACATGGCCATTCTTTTTAGGATTGCTTCCTTGAGAGATACTTTCCTTACGATGCACAGGAGCGGAAACAAGGACAGTTTGACCGCTTGATGCAGGGCTCGTTGTCTGTTGACGAGTACCTGGTGAAGTTTAGTGAGCTGGTAAAGTTTGCGTACTTTCGGATGGTCGTGCCGACACCTATGTATATGGCTGCTAAGTTCCGTAGGGGACTTAATGAGGAGATAATTGATCGCCTTGCTGGAGTGGCGTCGAGGGACTTTGGGACACTGGTACAGCAGTGTCGGGACATCGAGGATGTCTGTATCACGAGTAAGGCCAAGAAGGCCAAGAATACTGATGTGAAAGTAACTGGTAGTTCCACTAACTAGAGAGACAAGAAGTTTGGGGGAAGAGGTAAAGGAAAGCAGTTGGCGAGTAGACAAGTGCCAAATCAGTTCAAGGGGACGTCGACTTAAAGGAGTGCAGCGAGACCTCCTACTCCCAGATGCACTGGATGTGGGAAGGTTCATCTGGGGCCGTATGCTACCGTCCAGACTATCTGTTTCCAGTGTGGCAAGGAGGACCACTATGCTAGAGAGTGTCCTTCATCGACGGTGAGAGCTGCAGCGGTTCAAGAAGTTCCACTGGATATGATTCCCTTCTCATCTACCGCGACACCTATTGTGCCACTTACCATTGGGCGTGTGTATACATTGGATCGTCAACAGTCGGACCGAGCTCCGGACCTTGTGCGAGGTACTGTTCCATTGGTGGATCTGCCATAGATGTTTGTTTGAGTTGCCGGGGCGACGCATTCTTTTATCGCGACCCCGATTGCTGTGGGGCTTGAGTTGCCCATGTTTGTGCTTTCTCCACTGTTGCGGGTGACTACCGCCACCGGAGAAAAGTGTGATACGTCCACTGTACATCAAGATGTCATGTTCCAGTGGGATGGCCATGACTGTTCGGTTGATCCGATAGGATTGCTGATGGCTAATTTGGAAACCATCCTTGGTATGGAGTGGTTGTCCAAAAGTTGTTTGTTGGATTGTGGTGACGGCATGGTATGGTGTATAAATTATGTTTATACATTGCATGTTGTATTGAAGTGTTTGATTATCGACCTGAGAAGCTAGATTGATTGAGTGGGTTATTGGCCATCTTTGTTTTGTGAACTATCCCAAGGGGGATAGTATTTGAAGAGGGTGCCTCTGAGGAGTTGTTGGACGCTCAGTTGATGTATGATTCATTGAGTGGTCCTGGTGTACGAGGTACACGGGTGACTAGTATGTCTACTAGTTCCTTGGCCGATAACCTATGTCTGGGACTTCCCTTTGTGGATTGGATCCTAAGAGTGTTGACTCTTGGAAGTCCCATGATGGCACCGTTTTGAGTTTGGCTCATCGGGTGATTCGGGTGCACGAGGTGCACAGATAAATCAATCTTAGTGACTCATGGTATGTGATGCATTAAGAAACTTGATATATGTGTATACTCTGCAACCACCAAGTGGTGGGATGAGTAAAAAAATTGTAAGTCGTGTTACTACTAGAGTCGTGGAATAGGACGTAAAAATCATCCAGGTTAGTGGGAAGTAGAGTCAGTGGCTCAGGTTACCTCTACTGTTAGAGTGACTGATGACCCTAGAAAAATGAATGATGATTTTGATGTTGACCGTTTTAGACTCTGAAGGCGAGTTGTAAAATGTTTCAAGAATTTTTGTAAGTGGATGTTGGACCGATATGGACACAAGATCACGAAAAGTTGAGTTAAGGAGTTGCTCATCGATGTTGCTACGACTTTAAGACGCGAGCATTGAAGCATGTGCAAGCAAGTATATGAACTTACACAGAGCAAAGAATATATTGTCTTGACAATTTGGAGGAGTTACCTCAAGAAAGTAATCTTTACATGTGCGTTGACCTGAGATATCATTCTCTGATCGTCGAAGAGTTAGACTTATGTCGACTCTGTTTGGTTTTGTGGACATCACAAATTGTCTGCCCAAATTTTGTCTAGAAAGGCAAGCTTTTCCAGAGAGCTGTTAGCTCAATGTTAAATGGATGTGATAATAAGAACTTCATGGGGTACATGAGAGCATTGCCAATGATCGGTGCCCGAAGTTCACCGTTTGTGTTTGAGTTCGTGGCAAAGAGCTTTCGTCACTCAGTTGAAAATAAGTACTGCATATCATCCTCTGATGGATGGTCAAACTGTGTGGATCCCCCCAATAATTGAGGAAATGTTGAGAGCGTGTGCTCGATGGCAGAGCACATCACGGATAGAAAATTTCACGATGTAAATGAATTCAAAATACTATTGAACATAATTGATTTGAGATAACTTAAGATAGAACTCCGGAGGAGTGCACTTAGGAGCGAGAGGACGAGCTTCTCCTGCATTATCCCGAGTTTATAGACATGTCTGCTTTTAATTTTGAGGAAAAAATCCTTAAAAAGGTGGGGTGAATGTAAGAACCCGCACTGTTAAATTAGGAAAATAAGTTAATTAAATGTGGAGTTTTATTTTAATGGAATTTATGAGTAATAAGGTTAGCAATTATGGAATTTATGAGTCATAAGGTTAGCAGTTATGGAGTTTAAGAGTCAGTCATTTTATTTTTGTAATTAAGTTGGGTTTTAATTGTATTTATGGCTATTTAGGGTTGCAGTTTTAGAAATTCAGATTTTAGCCTACAAATAGTCTAGTATATCATTTGAAAAATGGAGAGAATTGAGAAAGAGACTTAGTTGGCGATGTTGCCTTGTTTGTGTGAGCATGGGGGTTGTCCATGTCACGTTTGACTATGTTGGATTTTATGTTCGAGTTGTAATAATGTAGAAACTTATTATATATGATTATGATGTATTTCAGTTAGATGTCTTTTGCAATCATATACAGGCGATATTTTGAAAATAAATTGAGTAATGCAACTTGGTAATTATAATGACGTCATAATTGAATAAGAGAAAAGTTTTTCCGCATATTAATTAAGCGTGGCTTAATACGGTAACATGTTAACAAACCGGGTATACACGGGGTGTTACATGCCACTGTATTATTGTCATGTATTTTCCCTTTATTGGGCTTTCAGATATATGGGCCTTATGTAGGTCTATAACAGTTTCCCTCGGCCTGGTAGTTTCAGTGTTCGGACTATCGGGGTGGCTTAATTGGGTTATGCATTACAGTTATTTTCTTTGATTGTGTTCAGGATCAACCGGGTTTCATAAATCGGGTACTAATATCTTGTTTCAATGTCCCCCATTCAACCTTCTTGGCTGAAGTATTAGTCATTTTGGTTCATGTATTCCCCTCTAGGGATGTCAAAACGGTTTGACATGACACGCATTTGACACGATACGAATACATCAATACGAACACGAAACGAATGTTTACTCATGTCAAAAACTTCAACACTAACACTATACGAATTTTTTGGGGGTTGACACAACACGACATGAATAACACGCAAAATAGGAGTCAAAACGGTAATTGACGAAAAAATTTAAAAAAATTGGGTCAAAATTATAAAAAAAAATAAATTAAAAAATATATGGGTCAACACGAACACAAATACATCAATACGAACACGATACAAATTTTTTATGTGTCATTTTTTCCAACACGAACACGACACAATTTTTTTACAAGTCAACCCGAACATGAATTTTTGTGTCGTGTCGCGGGTCGACACGCGTGTCATAACCTATATTGACTCCCCTGTTCCCTTCCCCCCTCTCCAGCTTAATAGCTTGGGTATTGGAGGTATTGGGGTACATGCTAAACTCGTCTTTAACTTTTGACTCATACAACCGAGATAACCATCTTATCCATTCGAATAACTCGGATATTCAAAATGCTAAGATGTTTCTTTATCTTTGCTTTTGTGCTTAGACAAGTTGAACAAATTATCTTAAATGCACCATAGTTGCATGTTATGGTGCAAGTTTCTCATATCTCGACTCATTAAATTGGATTTGCTTTTGGCATCTTTATTTCTTCCAACCAATGATAACATCTTTCCAGGTGGCTTCTTCTAATTAGTTTAATGTGGGTTATAAGTCATCTATTGAATACACGCCTTGCTTGCATTTAATGTAAGCTATCAGAATTTCTTTTAATTGTCCTATCTTATCTATAATTTTACTATTTTACCCCTGCCTTTTCATTTCGCTTGCTCAACTATTTGATTTCCTTTTCTTCTTTGCATTCCCTCGCATTCTCATTTCTTCATTTTCTGGTATCATTTCTTTATAAAGTTTCTCATCTTCCCAGTTGGATTTTTATCTTTTATCTTCTTTGATTGCTTCGTTCTTCATGTTCTTCAAGCAGGTATCTCTTATCTTCAAAAATGTTGGCTCTATTTTCTTGTGATTTATTCTGTGTTCGCGACTTCATTTACGATTATTTTCTTAATGTATTGCATTCCCGAACTTTGATTTCTGGCTTGCAATTTCTTGAATGTTCTGGTTTATTTTTGAACTTTTGACTTTTGGCTTCAAGTGTGCTTCATTTTTGTATTCAATTTTCTGGGTATGAAAGATTTTGAACCTTCATTGTAACAGGATGATTGTATCTCATTCTTGCTCCACTTTTTAAACCCATTTGTAGTATGTGTGAGGGAGGTTCCATAGGTAGAGAGGTAAACCAACTTCCCCTCGTGATTTTAGTTGAAGTAATGAAATTGACAAGGAAGATGAGAGCTTTATCCTAAATCTCTCTCCTCCAAGGTTCTGGCTTTGGTGTATTCCTCGAACCGAAGAAGAGAAGCAAGCTACAATGCTTCAAGGGTACCGAGGTGGAAGAGATACAGAAAAATTGGGATCTCATACCCTTTCAAACTGAGGTTGTAGCCAAGGTAGAGGTCATAGTTCTGGGATTGTTGTCCGGGATATTAGAACAATGTTTACGAGTGTTTCTCCAGTGAAAGTTGAACCGTTATTGTCAAATCGGCTTGCGAACACACTCTCAATACTTGGTCAAAATGAAACTTTTCATGTTGTTGAGAATCAATTAGCATGAATTAGTACTCCTTTGCCGGTTGCAAACATAAGCTCGCCAAATCCGAAATCAAAATCTTGCTTTTCTTGTTGTATTTGAGTTCTAAATTTATTGAACAGGGCAATGATTTCATGGTCGGTCTCGTCTTAGGTAGTTACCCCCATCAAGAGGGTAATCAAGAATCGAGTCTAGTTTCTGATAGTAAAAGTCCTCTTATTGATGGCTCAGATGATACTTATAGCTCCTCCAGTAATAAATTCTTTAATTCAGGTATGTTTATTCCTTATTTTGATCTTCGAGTTTTCCTGTTCTAGGTTTTTATGGAGTCACCTTCTATAGAGTTAGAAGTTGAAGTCGCCCTTGTTGATCAAGGGCATGAACCACCCAGTGCCGAGTTAATGGCGCAATATCCATGGGTTACTAAAGAAGTCCTAAGCATAAGATCCGACCTAGGCGTTGAGGAAGTAGTTGGGCTCTCTGTTGGTAATCCGGTTGGGTTTAATGTTTTTACCCTGCTGAGGATGAACTTGTTTATTCTGGGAGGAATTCAGAAGAAACTCTTTTCTTTTTCTTCTACTGTGATTTAATCACCAAAGTCGGTATTTGGTTTCCTTTCATCGAGTTTCAGATTGATCTGTTAAATCACATGCACCTTGCTGCTTCTCAAATTCACCCCAATGGTTGGGCATAAATAAATGCCTTTGAACAACTATGCTCATCATTAAGTACCTACGCAACAACATTTTTTCTTCATTTTTTCGATATATATACTTCTCGGATTAGATCCGAGCCCCGTGAGCTAAAAGGTTGGCTAATATTTGAGGGCGTCCCAGTAAGAAGTTATTTTCTGTATATAGTGATTCCTTCAAATATTTAAAGACTTCATTTTTTAATGTAGTAGTCGAGGTCAGGCAAAGACTCTGGTTTATGTCTCTGAGGGATTCGAGGGTAAATTTCCTCTTTACTAGTCTTAGGAGCGTCATTTATTGAAGTTTTCCAATTTCAAACTTAAACTTTATCAAGAAGAGAAAGTTAATGCTGATAAATTACTTAACCATGTAAAAGTTCATGGTCATATTAGTTCTGCATCTCTTGCTTCAAAAGATCGAGCCAAGCTAGATGTAACAAGTATGTGACTGATGGGTTATTATGCTTGCTTTATCCATCTACTCATGTAATTCTTGTGTATATAAATATTGTGCTAATAGCAACCTTTTTCAATTTGTAGGTTCAAGCATGGCTGGTCCTGGGTATATAGCTACTTTAAACAAGAGTAAGGATGCTTCCAGTTCTGACCCCAAGGCTAAAAAACTCAAGAAGTTTTGCAAAAAACAACTCGGCTTCTTGCTAGAGTTTTAACTTGGGCATAACAAAAACTTGATCAGAGTTATTTCAATCTGCCCTTTTAGCTTTGGTTTCGTTTACCATAACTTTCATTGACTTATAGTCATTGGATTACAAAGGCATCCCCTTGTTCTCCATTGATTTAGCTTTATACCATAATCATTAATTTTGCATTCATACAACAAATAATTGCTGATTTAGATATGCTGATTTAAATATGCAAAACTTTATTTATGTCGAAATAACCGAGTTCAGTATAAAGCCATAGCTAGGCTAATACATTCTTTTCAAAAGAAAATTCAAATAATACATAAGCCGACTTTCAACGAAACTTGGCTTTTAAATGTAGCATTGTTTTAATTTGTCCACATTCCAAGTTCTTTTGATGGGATTTTGTCCAGTGTTTCTAACACGTAAGCTCCATTATCAAGATTTTCTTTAACTCAATACGGACCTTCCTTGTTTGCAGCCAATTTTCCATGTCTAGCATTCTTATTTCCTATGTCCGCCCTCTTGGGTACTAGGTCTCCTCCTTTTTCGAATGACCTCGGATTCACCTTCTTTTTATATCTCGTTGCCACTAGCTGCTTTGCAGCTACGTCTCGACAGTGAGCTATTACTCTTATTTTGTCTATCAAATCTAACTCTATAGCTAGTGTTTCATTATTCTCTTCTTTTTCTTTAAGGGCCATTATTCTTCTACAGAGCGGCTCTACTAATTCCACCATGATCATCGCTTCGCATCCATAAGTCAACCTAAATGGGGTTTTCCATGTTGTTGTTTGAATCGTTGTCCTATATTCCCAAAGAACATAGTATAATTCTTTAACCCATTTTCCTTTAGCAGCATCTCCAATCGCTTTCGTAGCCTATCCACAATTATTTTGTTGGCCACTTTGGCTTGGCCATTTGATTCCAAAAGCAAAATGGTGCTGGATGTGAAGGTTGGTCATCAATTCTTTAAATTTTTTGTTCGCAAATTGGGTTTCATTATATATAACAATCGTGGCTGGAATACCAAATCTGCAAACAAGATTCCTTTCAAAAAATATTTGTATTCTAGATGAAGTGATAGTAGGAACTGGCTCTGCTTCTATCTATTTTGTAAAGTAATTAACAACTACAATTAACCATCGTAGTTATCCTTCATATGCCGAGAATGGACCTAGGAGATCTATCCCTTATTTAAAAAAAGGTCATGGGGATGTGATAATATTCAATTCTTATGGGGGAGCCATGAGGTTTCTTCCATGTTTTTGACATTGGTTGCATTTTTTCACATGCTTTTTTGCATCTCCTTCTATTAATTGCTAATATCTTGCTCGAAAGGCTTTCTGAGCTAAGGCTTTAGCTCCTATGTCTTGGCCATTAATTCCTTCATGTATCTCGAATAAAACATATTCAGCTTCATCTGAGTTTAAACACTTCAACAAGGGTGAATGTAACCATCTTTTATATAGTTGACCTTCTATCACGACCTACAAAGTTGCATCTCGGATCAATTTCCTAGATATGCTTCTTTCTTGAGGTAGTATACCTCTTTCCAAGTATGCAATGATTGGCTATCTCCAATCTTCCGCAGTTGTGATCATCATTACACAAGTTGGTTCTGGGATGCTTTGCTCCACTATTGTTCTGAGGTTTCTAATACTCTTTGTACTTGTCAACTTTAAAAAAATGCCAGCTCTACTATTTTCACTTCTAGGAACATGGCTAACCTCCACTTTTTCAAACCTAGACATTAACTATTTCATTATGTTTAAGTATTTTGCCATCAATGGCCCCTTCGTTTGATAGCTTCCTCTAATTTGAGATGTGACTAATTGTAAATCCTGAAAGCTTTAACTTTTTTCACTCCAAGCTCTTTTGCTTATTAGAGCCCGGCTATCAAGGCCTCATATTTCGCTTGGTTATTTGAAGTGGGGAAATCTAAGTGAAGAGAATGCTCCACTGATATCTCTTCAGGACTTTCAATAATCACCCCAGCTCCACTTCCTTTCGTATTGGATGAACCGCCAACATGAATCTTCCAAGTATCTGGGGATTCCAGGTCTCGTTCTCGATACAAGGTAAGCTACTGAACAAAGTTGACTAAGGCTTGCGAATTGATGGCTTTCCTTGTTTCGAAAATGATATCGGATTCAGACAATTTAATTGCCCAATTCATCATTCAACCTACGAGATTTGGTTTGTGAAGCGCTTGACTTATGGGTCGATTTGTCCTCATCTTGATTATGTTTCCCTGAAAATACGGATGAATCCCTCTAGGCGAGATTAACAGAGCAAATGCTACCTTCTCTAACTTCTGATATCTCAATTCAGGACCTTGCTGAGCTCTGCTTACAAAATAAATCGGTTCTTGACCATCTTCAGTTTCTCGGATTAAAGCTACACTTACTACAACTTCTCCGACAGAAAGATATAATATCAGGGCTTCGTCCGGCAATGGTTTTGACAAGACAGGTGATGCAGCTAGATTTTTTTTAATTTTCTCAAATTCAACTTCACATTCAGAGGTTCACCCATATTGCACTTCTTTCTTTAACAATTTAAAGAAAGGTAATGCCTTTTCAGCTGAACGCAGGAGGAATCTGGTAATAGCAACTAGTCGTCCCGTCAATTACTAAATTTATTTTTTACTCCTTGGAGCTTGTTTCTCTAGCACGAATTTGCATTTGTCTGGGTTGGCCTCAATACCTTTGTACATCAACATAAATCCCAAGAATTTTCCAGTAGGGACCCCAAAAGCACATTTAGCCGGATTAAGCCTGATATTATACTTTTTGAGTTTTCCAAAAGTTTTCTCTAAATGTGTGCCCTAAGCTATGTAGACTTGATGATTATATCGCCAATGTAAACTTATACATTCCTGCCGAGTTGGTCTTCAAAAACTCGGTTCATCGTTCTTTGACATGTAGCCCAAAATTATAAGGCCATGAATTTGTAACAATAATTCTTCTTTTCCGAAATAAAGACAGTTTTTTCTTGATCATCTGGATACAATGCAATTTGGTTGTATCCAGCGTACGTATGCACGAATGACAACAGAAAAAACCCGGATAAGTTATCCACCAATTGATCAATGTTTGGCATCGAAAATGAGTCCTATGGACATACCTTATTTAAATTGGTATAGTCCGTACAGACCCATCCATTTACCATTAGGCTTTTTCACTATTACCACATTGGATAACTAAGTAGTGTATTGTATTTCTCTTATGAACACAACTTTAAGCAATTCCTTCACATGATCTTCCAGCACTTGTTGCCGTTATGGTCTAAGTTTCCTCTTCTTTTGAGCTATTGGCTTGGCACCAGGATACATAGATAGTTTGTGGAAGCAGAATTTTGGATCAATCTCGAGTATCTTAGATGATTTCCAAGCAAAGACATCTCTATTGCTTTTTAGACATTCTGCTAGTGTTATTTTTGCTTCCAGGTTGAGTTCTTTTATGACCTTAGTCATTTTTCCGAGATCTTCACCAATACAAATTTCTTCTAATTCACCATCAGGTTTTGGTCTAGGCAATGGGTTTTTTTCCCTCACGTCTAATTCCACCACGTTTACAGAGTTCCCATATCATTGAGCTTCTATTTTTTTTACTGCTTTATCTTCTTCCTTAATCTAGGTTAGAGATGACGATCCATCTTCTATGGCCTTCATGGATTTAAAGTAACATTCCTGTGATTCCTTATGATCTCCATTAATGGTGATTACGTCATTTTTCCTACTCACCATCTTCAACTTCTGATGCTTGGTAGAAACAAGCATATCCCAATCATGAATGATTAGTCTCACCAAAACAACATTATACGACAAGGGGAAGTCGGCTACGATAAATCTTACTCATTCCGACTGATATGATTCTTTTGTCCCCATAGTTAATCTGAGGTCAATATATCCTTTTGGTGAAGTATTCTGACCATTAAATGCTATCATAGTGGTTTTGCAGGGCTTTAAATCTTCTTCATTAAGGATCATCTTCTTGAAGGCATCCCAAAGGATGATGTCAGCACAACTATCGGGATCTATGAACATTTTCTTAACTCGGCAATTCACTAAAGTTTCGATAATAACAAGACCATCAACATGTCCTGGCACCACATCCTTTAGCTCTTCTCTTGTAAAATATAGGAGAGTAGGCTCCGGCTTGCTTGAATCTTCTTTAAATCTCGGTTTCTATCTTACTAAGAGCACCTCTATTAAGTATTTACTTCTGGCACTTGGTGTATCTCCTCATCCACCTAATGCTCTGTTTATGACATTACATTCAAATTCTGGTTCAGGAAACTCGCCACTCTTGGAATCTGCCTTCTTTCATTCTTCATATTTTCTTTTATTTTTCCTTGTTGGGCTCCGACTTTGATTGCGGCCTCTTTTCTTACCTTTGTTTTCCAGCCTTGTGTTTTGATCAGGTATTGGCGTAACTTTCCTTCCCTGATATATTTCTCTACTGGCAAGGTTGAGAACCATGTCTGCTTAGCTCCTTCTAAAGTTGTAGCGAGCAACATGGGATAAATGAGTGGCTTATCAATTCATTTGATGTACATAGCAGTATCACAGGTATCAAGATGAACTTGAGGGTCTTGTGTTCCATCATATTTTGGCAGCTATGCCAAATTAAAAGTTTCTAGGAAAGGTGCTTACTGCTCCCACAGTTTTATCAGTAAAAGGGTTGTTGTTATATTACCCTCTACGATATTTTCTCTTATATACCGGGATTTCACTACCGTTAAAGGAAGATGGATCTTGATTTTGCTCTGCAATATTTCTGTTGCGGTTAGTGTGACCAGGAGGTACCACATTGTTATTCTGCTCCACTGCTCTATTGCGAGCATTTTCATTATTCGGTCATTCATATCTGGGACTGCCGACTTGTTGCCTTTGAATGTTGGAGACACCGAACTATCTTTACTGGCCAATTCTCTCAAGAATTGCATCTCGATCAATCCTTTCATCCCGGGTGTGACTCGTTTCTCCTTTAACCAGATCTCGGTTATGCCTGACACCATCATTAATTCTGATGCCTGCGTGTTCGACTCTGGTCCGATTCTCACCTCAGTTCTGTTTGTTTACCAGTTCCTATTTTTCCCTTCAGAGAAAACGATCTTCTAGTTCTCGATTTCATATTTGATTCCGATTTTCTTCTTTTAACTTATTCTTGCATCCTTTTCTTCATTTATTTTTCTTTTCTAAATTCTTCTGCTAGCTATGACTTAGCATATAAATGTGTGACATAAATCACATATCTCCTAAATTAGCCTCTCACTAATTTATCTCAAAGTTTTTGATTATTTCACATAACAGTATTTTTACAGCAAAATTCATTGTAATTGCACTTTTTCACTAAAAAGTTACCTTAATTAATTAATTAGACCTCTCATCTAATTAATCACATCCATTCATGCAGAATCCTTAATTGATCACTTTCTCATTACACATGTAAGTGTTATTATAGTTAAAGGAATCTGGATACCAAGCTTCATAATAAAATCCCGGTAGAAGAAGAAAAAGGAAGGCTCATTTGGGTTTCGTTCTGAATAAACGAGTTCATTATTACTAGGAGGAATAATATTATAGCCATCCATTTGCCAACGACAAGACCGACAACATCCTCTGAGCTCAGCTGAGACAGGGTGGACAAAACCTTATAAATAACCCAAGGACACTAGGCTATCAAGTCAGCAAAGGGCAGCTCGTACCCTGACTCGGCAGAGTGCAACTTTGCTACTAATTATGCAAAAGAAGTTTCCATAAAAACCTATAATAAGGATAGAGGGCTAAGTTCAGAGCATTAGGAATGGCATTATCTTCACACGAAGAAAACGTATTAAGTAAATGAAACCCAAAGCATATAGAAGAACTCAAGAATAGAGGGAAATGGGTACCTATTTAGAGAATGGTAAAGACCAAAAAGCACTTTGAACGAGTAAAAAAGGAACATTAGAACTTCCTAAAGCCAACCAATTTTCTTACAAAACACGCTTGAAGGGAAGATAACATAGAAGAAAGCGCAGTAAAAAAGAGAAACTAAAGAAATGAAAACAAAGGAAGTGAAGCGTTGAGAAAGGAAATGGGATAGGAGAAGTCTAACGGTTAGACGCGTGAAACGAAAAGGCAGGGGCAAAGCGTCAATTTTTGCCACCGATAAGATGGTTGAAGAGACATCCTGACAATTAGCATTTGATGCGTATTAATTGCGAAGACAACCTACGCAACTCAAGGCATGTTCCACAAATAGGAAAATGCCACGTATAAAGGAATAATCATCATAAAGGGGGCAAAATCCCAAAACCCAGATTAACAGGAAGGAAAAAATAAAGACGAAACACAGAACTTGGCATATAGAAAAACTACTTCACCAAGGATCCCGACCATAATGTCTTGGACGAAGTCATGATTCGGGACAAAAAATAAATTATGAAAAGAATTTACGGCAAGTCACACAACTTGGCCGAAGTAAATCCTCAATAGGAAACTCGGCCAATGTGTCCTATCGAGGGAGTACATCCTAGATATGGAGTGAGTCATTAAGCTCAACAAAAGCAACACAACAGAACCAAGATCCGAGGATTGATAAACTCGAACCAAAACATGACCGAGCTCCGTATGCACATGCGATCGAACTCCATATGAAGCTAACAATTGGATAAAACAAACTTGAGCAGAAACTGCTAGGCGATATAGCCGATCTTATTATACACATCCCGGCAGCCCGGACTTCCAAACTACCGGGCTGGGGAGCAAAAGTGCAAAGACACACGCTGCGGACATTAAGAAGGCATAGTAGCTCCTAGATATCAAATAATGGGGATGATTTCACAACGCGGCTGAAGGCATCCAACGGTGACCTGGTTAACCCTGTCAGCGAAAACTATAGATTGTCATATGAAGCCAGGACATAATACGAACCCCGATAGCCCGGACACCCAGACTACTAGGATAGGGGGCAATTGTTTCAGACCCACATAAGAGGTCCATATTCTAGAAGGCCCAGAAAAGGACACTGAAAGAGGAAATTAAGGCAAATAAAGAAAAGAATCCCTGATTGCCATGGATCCTAATACAATAGCTACGAACCAGGACAAGGGCTCTCATTAAAGCCACTAAAGGTCCATAATTCCACTATCCACAGGTAAATCTTATAAATAAAAGATAAAGCCTACAGGTATTGGGACATTCTCTCTATTACTATTAAGTTGTCAATGTGCGCGCACACACCACCCTTTGGCAACGTCATTTTAATCAATGCACAATGATCTTCTATCCTCAAAGGAATCTAATCCATAAATACTTGAGAAAGCTCTTAGATCCAAGATAAACTCACTAGTCTTTGATTAGACATCTCTGTCCTATTTACATAACAGGGCCAATGTTTTCTTTTTCTCTTTCTTCTCTTTACATGGCCCCATATGAGCCCACACATTTGTGTGTGTATCTACAAGATAAATTTATCTCCTAAAACTAGAGATGGCAAAACGGGATCGGCTCGGCGGGGCGAGCTGAGTTTTTCAACCTATCTCAAAAGCGGGGCGGACTCATTTTTTGGCGGGTTGATGGCGGACCTAGGTGGGTCAGTGTAAAACAGGCTCGGGATGGCGTGTCAACCCGCCAAACGGGGCGGGCTGAGCTTTTCAGCCCACTTTCAAAAGCGGAGCGGGGCGGGCTAGCTCATTTTTTGGCGGATTGATGGCGGGGTTGGGGGGGGGGGGCCGCCCACTTTGCCATCCCTACCTAAAACATAAGAAACACTAATCCATTCTAATATATATATATATATATATATATATATAATGGATTAATTTACACCTGTGTTGTGTTAAAATAATAAATCTTACATTTAATCTTAATCGTTGATTTTCGTCCATCAAACGACTGTAATTAATTGGATTATTCTCATTATTTAATTATTAATTCCCAATAAATTATAAACGAAAAATATCGAAAATCAATGGTTAAGATTTATTATTCTTATATATGTGTGTGTGTGTGCGCGATAAATCTTTTGACTCCGGTGTAAGACTTACAAGTCTTACTTCCCATCTTAACGATCAATTTTTGTTCGTCTAACAATTATAATTTATTAAGTTATATCAATTAATTAATTAATAATCTTAGATAAACTATAATCGTTAGGTGGATAGAAATCAACGGATGAGATGGGTAGTAAGACTTGTAAATCTTATATCGGAGTAAAAACAACCCTCCTTATATATATATATATATATATATATATATATATATATATGAGTCAGGATCATTTTACACCAGTGTAAGTTACACTCTCAATCTTGTCCGTTGATCCCACTTTTATCAAAGGGATCAAATTTTTTTGTAATGCGAGCCATTTGATACAAGTGGATCAATGGTCGAGATTGAGTGTAAGACTTCTAATTCTTACACCAGTGTAAGAATATCTCGCCCCTATATATATATAGGATGGTTATACTTACACCAGACAAGTTTACCATCCTTACAACCAATCTCATCACCGTTAGATTAAAATTAAATCTAACGGTTTATAATTACCCCTTATAATCCTAATTTTTACTCTTTCATCCTTATTTTATCTCTCTAGATTTGAGATCTGCACATCTCTCTAGGTTAGGTAATCACCTCTCTTCATCGTTACAACGATTTGATATTTAATTCCAACAAAAAAATATCTCACCAAAGCAAATAATTGGACACTGAATTAATTTTTCCATCGTCTTTTTCCTTGGTCGCTGATTGCAATTCTTTTTAAACAATTTATTATGAATCATGATCGCAATTCTTTTATAAACCATATGTACGTTTTCATTGAATAATGAATTGCACATTGATTCGCAATTCTTCCATTACTTTTTTCTTTTCTTTTTTATAAACAATTCTTCCTTTACTTTAATAATTAATTTGTTAATAAAAATTCATTACTTCATTCGTTATTAAACATTCATTACTTTATAAACCATTCTTTCAATGGATCTTGATCATGATCAGAATCACTATTATCTTCAACCCTCCATAAACAAAATAAATTTAGTTCTTCCGAAATTATATATGGACGCTAACTCACAAACACAGATGGACAAATAGAAACTTGAATCCAGAAAAATTTGGAGGAAGAGATGTGCATATCTTAAACCTAAAGAGAGATAAAGAGGGGATGAGATAGTAAAACTTAGGACTATAAGGGATAATTATAAACCGTTAGTTTAATTCTAATCTAACGGTGATGAGATTAGTTATAAGGGTGGTAAACTTACCTGTTGGTAAGTATAACCGTTCTCATATATATTATATATATATATGGGGCAGGATCATCTTACACCGGTGTAAGAGTTAGAACTCTTACACTAAATCTTAACCATTGATTTTATGCATCTAACGATTAAGATTTATAGATTTATTAGGTGTAACTCATTAATTAATTTTTAATTCTCAATAAATCTCAACCATTAGATGCACGGAAATCAACGGTTAAGATTTGGTGTAGGATTTATTAATCTTACACAAGTGTATGTTGATCCTATCCATATATATATATATATATATATATATATATATATATATATATATATATATATTATCCGGGCAGGATATTCTTACATTGGTGTAAGAGTTAGAAGTCTTACACTCAATCTTGATCATTGATCTATTTGTATCCAATGACTCACATTACTAAAAAATTTGAACCCTTAGATATAAGTAGGATCAACGGACAACATTGAGAGTGTAACTTACACTGGTGTAAAATGATCCTGACCTTATATATATATATATATATATATATATATATATATATATATATATATATATATATATATATATATATATATATAGGTAAAATCATTTCTACAATTGCTTTACATACATCAATGATAGGTGGTATGGTTACGATTCCTCACATTTAATGCTTTCATCTTTTATATGGTTATAATCCCCACATTTAAGGTTTTCATGTATATGTATGGCACGTATTTGATTGTTGCAAGTGCAACAGTTGCAAAAATGTAAACATCATATATATATATATAGGTAAAATCATTTCTGCAACCGCTTTACGTACAACAACGATGGGTGTATGGTTATGATTCTCCACATTTAATCCTTTTAAGTATATATATGACACGTATTTGATTGTTGCACGTACAGCAGTTGCAGAAATGTAAACCCCATATATATATATATATATATATATATATATATATATATAAGAAGGGATTATTGTTTCTCATATTATAGAAGATAAATTTATTTCCTACACACACATAAAAGTGTGCGAGATATCATTTGAAAAGAAGAGAAAGAAAAATGGATTAATATTTCTCATGTTACAGGGCATAAATTTATCTCCTATACACATATAAAAGTGTGTGTGGTCTATTATTTTCCTCTATTTTCTTCGAATGGCCTCACATAGTCCCCGCTTATTTTTATGTGTGTCTAAGAGATAATTTTATCTCCTAAAATATGAGAAATATTAATCTCATAAAAGAAAATAGTTAAATTTGCTAAACTCATGATGTATAATGAACCCCGTATTATTATTAATGTCTGTTTATTTAAATGATAAATTTTAGGGGCGGTTATACTTACCACTATTTTAGGCTTACCACTCTTACTAACTATTTGGTTATCGTTGGATAAATTTGAAATCAATGATTGGAAAAAAGAAAAAATTAACTGCCATTAATTTCAAATGGATCAAAGGTATCCAAATAGATAATAAGAGTGATAAACTTAAAAATGGTAGTACTGTAACATTCTCCCAAATTTCATTTATATATTTTCATAATGCACTTAAAAGATTGAAAATAATATTTATTATTTATGTGAATCATTTAAAGAAGAAATTAATAAGTTTTTAAAATATTTGAAATATTAAATAATTATTTTGGTTATTTTTTTATTTTTAACTCCTTAGCATATTTTTTTTATGTTGCCTGTGGAAAGTGAAAATTAAATTTATTTTAGTGCGATTTATACATAGAAGGGTTATATCTACGGGGAAGGATATTGTTACAATCAACTAGTATAACTTACTACCAATTAATTTCACCGTTAGATTGATTATGTGGATCCAACGGCTATATTTATTTCCATCTTTGTATGATTATGATTTCTCATATTTAATGTGAAAATATTAAATATGGTGAATCATAATCATACAAAGGTGGAAATAAATATAAAATATTAAATATGGTGAATCATAATCATTCAAAAATGGAAATAAATATAACCGTTAGACCAATATAATCAATTTAACGGTGAAATTGATTGGTAGTAACATTAGTTGGTTGTTACAATGTCTTTCCCCCATATTTACAATTTAAATTATTTATAAACTCTTTCAACCAAATCTTAATTGTTAATTTCCGTTAATGTAATAATTATAATTTATTGGAAATTAATAATATGATTCAATAAATTATAACCGTTAGATTGATAAAAATTAATTATTAAGACTTGTAAAAAATTAGTTTGTAAATATAACGTTCCCCGTTTGTAATTTTTTTTTTTAATTTATCCATACAATAATAATATGGGAGCTATTATACTTATTATCATTTTAGATTTATTATTCTTATTATTTAATTAGCATCGAATCAATTAAAAATTAACGGTTAAAAAATGAAAAAAATTAATTATCATTAATTTCAAATTGATGCAATAATAATGAATGGGATACGATATTGTAAGAAATCGTCTCATTAATTATTGATGATAACCGTTGATAATCAAAATTTGATAATTCAGTATATATAACATCTCTCTAATGATAATAAACATTTGATAATTCAGTATAACCTCCGATTGAATTTCTTCATTTCTTGCTACGGGCGAAAGGGAAAAGAAGCAAACCCTAACAGCAATGGCGCACGGAAGGAAGAAACGGCAGCAGAAGACGGTGGCAATTGAACCCATTCTTAACGCAACGGAAGAAGCACCGATGGACGCAAACGCAACCCATCAAGAAACACAAGCTTCGTATTTTGACGCAAATGGCGATGATGCTCGCGGAAGCATGACTCGCTCGAAAATGGCGAAATTGGGTGAAAATGCCGCTTTGGGTTGTTCTTCTGGAAAGAAGCGCGGAAGAAAGAGTAAAGCAGAGAAAGAGGCGTTGAAGTTGTTAGCTATGGCTGAAAATGCAAATGCAAATGATGAGGGCAATTTGGAAGGGGAAAATGCAAACGAAAATGATGGGATTTTCAATCAGAAGCAGAGACGCGGTAGAAAAAGAGGGATTGTCAATGATAAAGAAGTGGTCATGGTTAGTGGAAATAAGAAAGGTTCAAAGCAAAGCGAGGATAAAGCAAGAGATGAAATTGAAACTGAATCCTTAAGCCTAAACGAAACTGAAACTGAGTCACAACAGAAAGAGGAGCCCTTGGCTGTCAAGGTTAAAGGTAAGAGACTAAGATATCATTGAATTTAGTATTTTATTTTGTGGATGTTGCATTTGAAAATGTATGTTTTAGGTTATAGTTAAGAGACTAAGATATCATTGAGTTTAGTATTTTATTTTGTTGATGTTGCATTTGAAAATGAGGAAGGATATTCTTATTACCAAGATTTTCTATTACCAACTTACTACCAATCTAATCATCATTGGATCCCAGAAAGAATGCTAAAAAGTTTATGAAGAGAGAGAAATGTTGATCCAATGGTGATTAGATTGGTAGTAAGAAATTTTGGTAGTAAAAATATCCCTCCTCTGAAAATATATGTTAAGTGAAAATATATGTTAAGGTTAGAGGTAAGAGACTAAGATATCATTCACTTTAGTATTTTATTTTGTGGATGTTGCATTTGAAAATATATGTTATGGTTAGAGGTAAGAGACTAAGATATCATTCTTTTGTATTTATTTTGTGGATGTTGCATTTGAAAATATATATTAAGGTTAGAGGTAAGAGACTAATATATCATTAACTTTTGTATTTTATTTTGTGGATGTTGCATTTGAAAATATATGATAAGGTTAGAGGTAAGAGACTAATATATCATTAGCTTTAGTATTTTATTTTGTGGATATTCGCATTTGAAAATATATGTTATGGTCAGAGGTAATAGCAAGATATCATCAATTTTGTGTATTTCGTATTTGAAAATATATGTTAACTTTGCTTGCTGTACGGAATGGTAGATACCTCTACTGGAGAAATTGTAACTCAAAAATTGCAAGCAAATCAGATTTGGTATTTGGAAAAAACTGAAAAAGTTATTGTGGAACTCAATGGGAATGGACAAGGCATGGACAGCGGTTCAAACTTGCTTGTGAGGTTTCTTGGTAAACTTTCTCAAAACTCAAAAGTTTGTCCTTTGTCGGTTGAAAGATGGAATCAAATGCCAGAGGACAATAGCCTCCAACAATGGAATTATATTGCAGTAATTATCTATATTAACTACAACTTAGATTTTATTGTTTAATTGTCTCTCTTAACATTGAAGATTGATGTATGCATATGATAATATTTGAAGGAAAATTTTGAGTTTGATTATGCTGCTGGCATCAAATGGGTTATGAGTACCTTAGGGGAAAGATGGAAGGCCCACAAATATAGGTTAAGGCGTAAATATTTCTACCCTAATAGAAGTACGGAAGACATACTTGGTAATCCTCCTCCAGGTGTGGATTGTGCTGATTGGACTGCTTTTGTGAATCATTATAAAGATGATAAGATGAGGGTAAGCATTCTTTATAAGAAATTATTTTACTTTGTGCATGTCTTGGAAAACTTGGTATATAATGACTATTATATTTGAAAATTATAGATACGAAGTTTACAAAACCAACTAAGTCGTAAGAAGCTTAAGATCTCACATGCTGGTGGTAGTAAGAGCAATGCAAGGAGAGGTCATGAAATGGTAAATTGTTTTAGACGATCACATTGTTGTAGCAAATTAGTTGTGCTTCATGTGCCAATTATTTCTTACTTTGTATTTTATTGATGATATTAGGAGCTACAATTGGGAAGGCCTGTATGTCGAAGTGAGGTTATTTTGTCAACATTAAAGAAGAAGGATGGCAACTACGTAAATGAAGAAGGCAAGACTTTGGCTGTAAGTAAATTAGAAGGATTGAGATTACCATTTGTCTGTTGCTGTTGATTTTGTTATATCCATATTTTGCTCCCTATATTTGTCCGTGATTTTCCTGGTGTGCAATGTATGCCATGCTTCGAGCCAAATATTAACTTGAATGAGTGTTGCTATTGCTATCATTAACTTACTCTCTGCCATGTGTGCTAAATTGGCTTGGCATTTAGCCCTCATTTATTGCTTGTCATACTCTATTTACAGAGTTATAAAATCAATGCCTTATTAATTCCAGTGGAAATGATCAGTGGTAATTTCAGATGACTTCAATCACATAATAGAAAATTATCCCGAGATTGTGAATCTATAGCTGAATCATGCTTAAATGCTTATAATTTTCTGGATGTTCCAGCTTAAATGCTTTGACTGTTGTTTGCATGAAAATCTACATCTCACAGTGCTTTCAGATATGTTCCGGGTACAGCTAGAAGAATTGAGTTAATAAGGTAGTTAGGCAAGCTTTGTCCTTCATGTGCCCTCTAGTTTATTCGCAGGTTCCATCCATTTGTTTTGCCAACTAGTTCTACTTCTGTCTCTTTGATTAATGATGTTGGGGAATTAGGATATCCTTTTGTAAAATGATCAGGGCATTACACTAGTGATCTTTTTGGCTTTTTGCTGAATTATGCAGTGGAATTTTGCCAATTCTTGGCTAGTGGTTATTTTTATGATAACCATTCCATTAGGTAAAGAAATGTAAATGAAATTACTTTAAGATTGATGAAAGTTTGTGCTTTTTGAACTACATTTGAATTTAAGTTGTCTATACAACTTAGTTGCGCTAACCAACAATGGAATATGGCACTATTATTACTGATTTTTTAGTTTTTCTGATTATGCTGTTTCTTTTATTTGATGGCTTCTTGCATATTATTTTGTAGGATAAGATATTAGAGAACCTATCTCGAGATCAAGAACGTGCTGCCACTTCAGGTGTCCCATCGAAGATATTGGCTTATCCGGATGATGCTATTGGAAAAGCATATGGAACTGAACATTCAGGTCGGGTGCGTGGTTTAGGTGCTGGTGCTTGCCCCTCGAGTGTTTTCGAAGGAATACCTAGACCTTCTATTGCTGCTGTTAAATTTGGTGGCACTAATCACCAATGTGTTGAAGACTTGAAGGAGCATGTAAAAACTTTAGAAGTGAAACTGGAAGGATACGAAGAGACCAAAGGACAGCTTTTGCAAACTCAAAAACAATTCGCTACTCTTTGCAAATTTCTGTCAGATAAATTTGGTAATGAATTACCTTCTTTCGACCAAGATGTACCATCGATATGCATGAACTGATGTTATTCCAACATTTTGCTTTTTGAGTTCTTCGGGAATTATGGAAGTTAAGGATTTATTATACATGTACAAGACGTTTGCTTATGCTAGTGATATTAATATGCAACTATCAGACTTATTTTTATTAAGAGTTTAATATTTTTTTCTGCAAGCAAGAAATAACTTTATACCGTGCACACATGTATATGGATGTATTTCACTTTTTCTCTCTCTTTCTTCTTATTATATGTATTTCCTGTTTGCAGAGAAACACTAATTCCTATTATAAATTAGCAAATATTTTAATTTATTGGATATTTGGATAAACTATCATTGAGAATAGGGGTGATAATAAGGCCAGGGCCCGACAGGGGCCTTAGGCCAGGCCTCCATCGGCCCGGCTCGGCCTTCCTTTTTCAGTTGTTGGGCTCAAACCTGTACTCATGTAAAAGTCCGATTAGTTAAAAGGCTTCAGGCTGTATATGAAAGGCCCGGCCTTCAAGCCTTCAAGGCCTGCCCGTTTACGTTAACCTTTTTTTATACCAATTATTCAAAAGTCCTTATATGTTCTCTTTCTCCTAAATATATTTTTCACCAGCCCTAACCTATCCCAGCAAACACAGACCCAACATATTTGTCTCTATTTCAACCCTTGTTCGAGGCACTTCGAGCTGTCCATCAAAGCTGATATAATCACAAAGACTCACAAGTCACAACCCACCACTTTGGTTCAATCTCATTTCAGGTTTGTAATTTTTGCTGCCATCCCTAGATTTTATAGGGGAGTTTTCTTGCATTATTGTACGAAAATCAGCCTGTCATTATGCAGAGATGTAATAAAACGCCGACACAGCATGTGCACATAAAGATTAATAATAAACAATGAATTTTGGAATGTTATTACACAGGCATCCATTATCCCTCTATTTTTTTATTGAATTTCCATCAAATCCTATAACACGTAAGGCTATTACTTTGAATTTCCACGTAATCCTATAACACGTAAGGCTAATACACAGGCATCCATTTTGATGTTATAATTGCAAGTACTCTAACTTCTTCACAATTTGATTTTTATTTTCTTTTATTAGAATTTTGTGATACTTGACTTGATGGAAGATCCTATTACTTTGTGCATTCACATATACATATTTTGTTGACTTTGTTACATTACAGATCGCGAGGGTTGATAATATATATATATATATATATATATATATATATATATATATATATATATATATACTGCACGTTTAAATTACACCGCACCTTTAAATTTTATAACTATATATATATATATATATATATATATATATATATATATATATATATATATATATATATAGTTTAATCTTAATATATATTAGTTGGGTACAAACAGGGAAAGCACAAAACAAGTATCCAATATTAAACGTAACATTAGTTGCCTCATTCTCTTGTCACTGTTTTACATATAAATTTTAATTGCAGCGTCTTGGTATGCTTAAGCGAGCTTTCAAGTCCACAGTCTTCATCTTTGTTGGCTTTTCCATTCATTGATTTTGATTTATTTGTGTTGTTTCTTTATCAAATAGGTAAATGGCCTCCAATTCACATGCAGTGAATAATGTTGATGTTCAAGGACAAGAACCACCAACACAAGATGCAGATGCAAGCACCACAAATAAAAGACAGAAAACATCAAAGGTGTGAGATGATTTTCATGAAGTGGACATCCCCAATGTTGGGCTTAAGGTCGTATGCAACCATTGTAAAGCCAAATTTGCACGTGGTGGACCAGGAGCAAGCACAAGCCATCTAAAGAGGCATTTAACAAGTTGCTTGAAAAAAAAATTGGCCCAATCCGGAAAGAAGGAAATCACTCAAACTACTCTTTCGTTTCAGCCTTCAGGTTCTGGAGTGAACCCTTTCCTTTCACCTACAGGAAAGTGTTCCAATGAAAAAATGAGAGAAGCTATTGCTACTGCTATTATGGTTCATGAGAATCCTTTTAGCTTTGTCGAGGATACTGCCTGGAGGTGGGTGTTTCAGTGTGCAAATCTTGATTTTGAGAAAGTGTCACGTCATACAATAAAAAATGATTGCATTGGATTATATGAGGCTGAGAAAATTCGCTAAAGGCACAATTGATGAGGGTGAACAAGATTAGCATCACCACTGATATGTGGAAGTCTAACCACCAAATAGCTGAATATATGGTGATTACAGGCCATTTCATTGATTCAGAATGGAAATTACAAAAAAGAGTTTTGAGTTTTGTGAAAGTGCCACCTCCAAGGCGTGGAGTCGATGTTGCAGATGCAATTATTAAATGTCTACAATTATGGGGAATCGAAAATAAGGTATTTTCCGTGTCTGTGGACAATGCTGCCTACAATGACGTATGTATAAGAACTATGAAAAGCACTTTATCGAGAAATACTAAATTAGTTCTTAGTGGGGAATTATTTCATGTCCGTTGTTGTGCACATATATTGAATTTGTTATTGCAACATGGTCTTACTCAGATTAAAGACATCATTGAGAATGTTAGAGAAAGTGTCAAATATGTTAATCATTCTGACTTGAGATTAAAGACTTTCTCTGACATTGTTAAGCAAATGGGTATAAAAGAAAGAAAGCTAGTGATTGATTGTCCCACTAGATGGAATTCTACCTATGAAATGTTGAATATTGCTTCAAGATTTAAAGATGTTTTTCCAGAATACAAGGAAAGAGACCCACACTACAATTGTTTGCCTTCTATTGAAGAGTGGGAAAAGGTTGATAAGGTATGTCATTTATTAAAAGTTTTCTCTCATGCTACTAATATCGTATCAGGTAGTGATTATCCTACAGCAAACTTATATCTTCCGGAAGTTTATATGGTCAAAATAGTAATTGATAAAGCAGCTGAAGATAGTTCTGATTTTATGAGAGGAATGTCAAGGTTTATGAAAGAGAAATTTGATAAATATTGGGGGGAATGCAATTTGTTGATGGCCATTGCTAGTATTTTGGACCCAAGGTGTAAATTAGAAATGGTAAGCCTTTGTTTCCCACTTATTTACAAATCAGATTTTGATGCCAAAGTAAACATAGAAAAGATGCGTCAAGCTTTAGAAGACATTTACAATGATTATTTGCAAGAATCTTCCTCTAATATAGATGTCAGAACTAGGGTGGAAGGATCTTCCTCTTCTACTCCCTCAAAAGATTCTGAATCTGGGTTTGCTCAACTCATGAGTATGATACGTGCAAGGGAATCTACTCATTCAGTTAAGTCAGAGCTGAAGTGTTATCTTGAAGAGGATGTTTATATAAGTGAGGATAGTTCTCATCTTTCATTTGATGCCTTGGAATGGTGGAAGAACAATAGCATGAAGTATAAGACTTTATCAAATGTGGCAAAAGATATATTAGCAATATCAGTCTCTACAGTCGCATCTGAATCAACATTTAGTGCTGGAGGAAGAGTCATTGATGCTTATCGGGCAAGTTTGACAGAAAATACAGTTCAAGCATTAATTTGCGATGCAGATTGGTTACGTAATAAGTATGACATAAAGAAAAAGCAGAAGGTATTAATTTTCTTAATTTAGATTGTTTTATATCTTATGATATTATAATTGAATATCAAAAACAATCTAACTTGTTTTTTGTTTTTTATGTAGGAGGAGGCAACATCGCAATATATTAAATTGTTGATATGAGTATATTAAATTGTTTAAGCAGAATTTGTAGTTTTTTTGTTCTTTTGGATTTGCAGAATTTGGTACTACTTTAGTTTATTGATTAAGTAGATTTTTTGAATGATTCTGTTCTATATTATGTTTTTTGGGTATACATTGAATTTATGAATCTTTGTGGAATTATTAGTGCTGTAATGCTGTTGATTGTATATTCTATTTGGATATACATTGAATTTTTGTGGAATTATGGTGTTTTTTTTTAAAAGGCTAACAAGCTAACAGGCTTCATACAGACTTTTATTTTTTGTAAATAAACCAGGCCACAAGCCAATATTATATTCGTGACAGGTAACAGGCTAAGGCCAGTCAGACACGTTTAAATACAGGCTTGGCCCGTTAAGATCAAAGCTCGGCTCGGCTCGGCCCGTTAACACCCCTAATTGAGAATGTATCTCTTAATAAACTTTTAGTTTATTGGTATATTATCAAATTAGCCATAATTCACACATTGCAAAATTGGTAAAAATTAATAATTTAATATAATTAATTCCAATTGTTAAGATGGGTAAACATAATTTTTGGATACAAATACTCACAATTATTTTCGTGGCTAACTCTACTGTACCTATAGCTAAATAATAAAATTTAATATTTTTTTCTTTCAGAATACCTGTTGGCTAGGGGTGTAAATGGGTCAGGCTAGCCCAACCTACAACCCGGCCTACATTGAGCCTGGCCTAGCTCGGCCTTTTAGAGAAAGTAGAGTAGGCTTAGACTTGTAATAAAGGTTTTTTAACAAATAGGCCATAGGCCAATTTTGTCAAACTTGGCCTAAAGCCTTGTAAGTTGGTCTATTTAATTTATTAAATAAAATAAAATAATAATATTTATTTTATGTGGCAAAGTACCAATACTAACCCTAATTCTTATGTGCACCGCCGCTTCTCACTCTCGGCTTCGTCTTTTCTTTCCCTTGTCTTGATGGTGGTTTAAAGATTTTTAGATGAATGACATTTTCTTGTAGACTTTATTTCAGCACCCAATACTTGTATTTTTTCTTATTTTCCCCATTTCTTTGACTCTATTTCTCTATGATATACATTCTATGTTGACTCTTTCTTATTTGTCATTTTTTTCTTATGAGAAGTACTAGTGCATGCATGAATGAAACTTTCTTTATTCTATACAATTATTTTCTTTGCTTAGTATCTACTGTGGGAGGCCTACAAGGCCTGTAGGCCATGTCAGACTTTGTTATTTTTAAAAAAAGGCCAGACTTAGCCTACAAATAAAGCCTTTAATAGGTCAGTAGGCCAGATAAGCTGAATTTTTTTTTACGTAAACTTGGGCTAGGAAGGCCAAAGCCCAGTCTAGACCAGCCCATTTACACCCCTACTGTTGGCAAGTCTTATTTTTAACATTTCTTTTTAAAAAGAAAATTTAGCTAAATATAATTTTAGAAAATTTATTATTATAAAAAGTTTTTATTTTTATTAATTTTTTTTTGTAATGAATAAAAAAGAGAGAGTCAAAAACACCTACAATTTTTTTAAAGATGTATATTAGCTTTTAAGAATTATCATATTTACTTATTAATTTTGCCTTTATTTTAAATTTGTATTACAAATTTTAACCTTTACCCTAATAATACACCCTAATGATGAATTGTTTCATCTCCTTTCTTCAAAATCCTGATAATGACAAGACAATATTCTTCCCGGGAGGGAGATTTTGCAAGTGAGATGAATGCACTATCAAGATCTTACTAATAATGAGTGATAGAGCTTTCTAATAATTAAATTGAGCTTTTAATTAGATAATATAAGGGTTTCTAATAATATCACCTTTATTGTATTTTTATTAAAAATTGAACTTATAAAACATTTTACTTAACAATTTATTTTTAATTTGAGTTTTAAAATAATTTTTAATTAAAATTTTTATATAATCAAAAAATATTTTTAATTTTTGTTTTTTAAATTTAACTTAAAAGTAGCTTTTGTTTAAAAAGAAAAATATGTCAAAATATTTAATATAATTAATCATAGTTGTTAACGTGGGTAAATATAAATTTTGGAATACAAATAATCACAATTATTTTTGTGGCTACTTAAATAGTACGTATACCTAAATAATGAAATTTAATATTTTTTTCTTCCATAATCATTAGCTATGGTTCTACGTATCTAATATGAGGGTAACTGTATCGTTTAAGCTATGGCTAAGTGACAAAAAAAATATTATGGTTTGATTATTCCGATCTTTGTTAAAAAATAATTTGTTACCGATTTGACGGTCGTTAAATGTTATTTTTTTAATTATATATTTATATGTACAAAATATAATACTAATTATTTGTAATAAAACAATTAAAATGCTATGCTTTATCCGTGGAATTTGAAGGTTTTTTTATTTATTATTTTAGTTAAGGGTTGGCTTTTTCTACTAACGATAACCTATGTAGCACCGATACCGACACGGGACACGTGACACGATACGACACGACACTCCAACACGTTAATTCTAAAAAATGTTAGATTTCGACACGTTAGGACACGTTTTGATATTAAATAATATTTTTAATTTATGTAGTATATATTATATTTAATATTCAATAATTAAACAAAAAAATGAATCTAAACATATAATATTCATAAATTTTGCAAAGAAACATAACATATCCCAAATATTTATATTAAACTCAATAAAATGATTATCGTAATCCAACGAATCTAATAGTTGGAACTAAAAACTCAATACAAATCAACATTTGAACCTTTTTTTGAATTTCTATAATGCGTGTTGGAGTGTCGGGGAGTGTCGGAGTGTCCGAGAGTGTCGGGAAGTGTCGGACACGACACGTCAGGGTTTTTGAAGTGTCGGTGCTTCATAGACGATAACTATGTAGATAACTTATTTACATTGAGTCCAAAACGTCATTTTGAGACGAAAATCAAGGTATTTTTGGTAATTATAATTTATATTAGGGTTATAATAATCATTTTCATTATAATTTTTTAATTTTTCAATCCAAAACGACATCCTTTCGGGAGCGAATGTAGATAACTTATCTACATATTCAACGTAGAAACATTAAAGTCTTTTAGTTAACTAAGAAATATAAATTTTATTTTTAAAGTCATAACTCAATTTTCATCAGTAAAGAATATTTCATTTTAGAGTTAAATCACAATCGTATCATTTTATCTATACTTCATAATTTTTTATAATTTAAAATTTGAAACAAATATTTTTTTTTTGGAGATACATCAGAAAATAAAAGACAAAACAAAAAACAAACTAGGCAAACCTGGGGTAGGCTACCCCCTCTGATCATTACGGACCAGTAAACTACATCCCATCGGTGGATTCGTAAACGTCTGCAGTTCCCCTTCAAGCATGCTATGATTTTTTGCAAGCCAATCAGCAACTTGGTTACCTTCCCTGAGAACAAATATTGAATACGGTAAAGTGGTCGATTTATCTGGTTCATAATTTGACTGTCGGTGCAATTATTAAAGCGAAAACAGACAACTTGATTAACTTATTTATAATTTTTTTTTTTTTTTGTAATTCCACACAAAAAAAAGGTTTATGTATCGTTAGGTGCTATAACCCCATTATGTTCCCTTTAGGGATATATGGGGAATACTCCTAGCTTTTGTATAGACCAGGCCAAAGAGTATTGTGCCAAGCAATGCTTAGATAATAAACAAGGGATTAGAACAAGGGGTGTAATGAAGAAGATGACTCAAAGTAAATGGGCAATATAACGATACATAATCCCTTCTAGCTGTGCCCATGGGGGGTATTTATAAGGATCATGGTGTGGATTGGTGAGAAGGGGGGTCAACCCTCCTTGGGATATACTATGATAGCAGTGTTGGCGCTGACGTTGTGGCAGCGTTGCACCTTCTGCAACTGGCGACGCCAGTATTGGGTAAAGGGAGAGTTTCCCTTTGTGATACCTGTGGCGACTGCCTTTGGTGTTTAACGTCCCAAGGTAGGACATTTCGGTGTATCTCTCGGGTGTGTTGCAGCCTTGAAGGACGCGAGGGTCCACGTCAGCCCTTAGGGCTGACGTATGATGGGGCTGGGGATTGGGCCTGTGTAGCTGGGCCGTTCTAGTAGTTGGGCCATCCGGAACAGGAGCCCCCCCAGCTTGGTAGCATGCGCAGGATGGTGCCAAGTTAAAGTCTTTGGGCGTTACCTTTAGGGTGATCTTCTGAATCTGGTTGTCGTGCGACATGTAGGTCCTGTCGCCAAAGTGTAGTGGTAGACTTATGTTTGCATCTCATCCGCAGCATTGTCTGATTGGTGCCGCCAAATGATGGATTTTAGGCGTCTCTCGATCTGTGCGAGGGCGTTCTCCAGTTGGCACCGCCCGCTTAGGGTTTTGGGGCGTCTCTTGATCTGTGCGAGAGCGTTCTCCAGTTGGCATCGCCCGCTTAGAGTTTTGGGGCGTCTCTTGACTGGCGCTGGAATAGCAACAGTTTCTCTTTCGCTCTTCTAAGGGTACTTCAGGTATTTCATCCTTTTGGCATGGGGGGTGTCTCTTCGGTTTTCGTGCAAGTAATAATGACGGCTTCTTCATCATTACAAGCAGTTGCATCGTTTCGAGGTACGGCGCATTTATGTGACGTGATGGGTATTAACATGAAATTACCATTATGCCTTTTATCACAACCGCCTATCAATGACAGTTGCCACATCTAACGGTCAGAAAATCAAGAGGCAGTGTAGTGTACGCGAATGACACCTTGCGCTCCTTTTCTTCTTTAAAAAGGGGGAAACCGGTCTTCCTGAGGCCATTTTCTGCGCTAGGTATTGCTTCAGTTTCTTCTTTACCTTGTGTTCAAGCTGGTATTTCTTCCTCTACGACTCTGCGTAACTTTCAGGTATAGTGTCTTACCCTCTCCTTTGATATTCCTTGTGTTTCTCTGAATAGCTTTTCTTCTCCTTTTTCTGGGCAGAGTAAGGGTCATGGGCGTTCCTGGGTTGGTTTTGTCTGAGCCAAGGGTTGAGGTCAAGGAGGAAGAGTTTGATGAGGCCTTTGACTCAATTGAAGGTTGTACGGTGGGGCTATCTATTCGGGATAATCTTGCTAACCGTGGGGGGAGAAGTATGTCCTTTTCCTTTTACCGTTCTTTAGTTCCGGGGGTGGAGTCACTGCCCCATGGTAAAATCCCAGAACTTCTGGGGTTTTCCGAAGAAGAGATTCTGAGTCTCTTACCTGCACGGGCTTTGGGGCCTATAATTCCTTATTTGGGTGAAGCGTCTGGTTCTCAATTGCGTGGAGAGCGTCTAGAGTCAGGGGGTGAGGCCGCATCTGGATCTGGTAGGTGTCCGCCTGTCAGATCTAGAGGGCGACGGTCAGGGGTTTCCAGTGAGAGGGTTAGGGCTCACCCTTCACGTCGTCGTGGTTCAGGGCCTTCTGTTCGTACAGCCGGGCGAAACAGAGGTTCATACCGCCATGCTTCTCGGCGTTCTGTCCTTGGGGTAGGGCGACTTGTTCATCCTTTGTCCTCCATTAATCGTCTTCCACAAAATCGCCCTATAGAATATTACTATAATCCTTCTCACCCGACTGTTAATTCTCCTGTTACTCTAAGCACTTCGAGGGGCCATATACCCAAAATTTCTGCGTCTTTCCACCGCCGTAAATATGACGAGTCCATGGAGAACCGACTAGGTAGATTACATCCGGAAGATGGACGTCTTGTGAGATATGGTGTGTGGGATGTCATATAAGAAGACTTGGGGCTTTATAAGATACCACCTGCTTAGTGGCCTTCTTCTTTAAGCTACTCAGATTTTTACACTTCAAGCTCTTCAGAAACCTCTGATTCCGATGGTAAGTAGTTTGATTGCCCATTATTATTTCTTGTAGTAATTGGTGAGGGTGTTGGTGATTACTAGGGGTGGCAAAAATGAGCCAACCCGCAAAAAACGAGCCGGGTTGGGTTGGTAAAAATGAGCTGTCAGCTCGATTTAGCCCGACCCGAGCCAACCCGAGCTCAAACGAGCCAGCTCGCGGGTTGAACGAGCCAGCTCGCGGGTTACTCTTTTTTTTTTTTTTTAAGGGTTATGTTTGCTTAAGTGCCTATTTCATTGATGTCAATTGAAAGCTGAATAATGAAAAAAAAACCTCCTCCTCATACTGGATTTGAATTGACTCATAAAATACTTGGTTTGTTAAAGGAATGGGGCATACAGAAGAAGATTTTTACCATTATTTTGGATAATGCATCTGCAAATGACTCTATGGTTGGTGGTTTGAGAAGCCAATTGAATATGCAAAAATTGTTGTTATATGATGGGAAATTTTTTCATGTGCGTTGTTCTGCACACATATTGAATTTTATTGTTCAAGATGGAGTAAAAGTTGCAAATGATGCCTTGTCTCGGATTAGAGAGAGAGTGTTAAATATATAAAAGGCTCAAAATCAAGAATGATTTTAAGGAGTGCATTGAACAAGTTGGTGGTGAGAACATTATCCATTAGGCAATCAATAGTTTTGGCAGTGTTGATAATTTTATACAGCAGAACAAACCACAAAAATTAAATTTTTTCCAACCCGCGAGCCAATATTTTGAGCTAACCAACCCGCGAGCCAACCCACTGGCATCATTTCGAGCTAACTCGCGAGCTTTTTTTGAGCCAACCCGCGAGCTTTTTTACGAGCCAACCCGCGAGCTGATTATCGAGCCAACCCGCGAGCCAACCCTAACCCGGCTCGGGTCGAGTCGGGTTGGATTTTCTGGCTCATTTTTTTTTTCGAGCCAACCCGACCCGACCCGTTTTTTTCGGGCTGAATGCGGGTCGGGCCGGGTTGGCCCGTTTTGCCAACCCTAGTGATTACGGAGGTGGGGCATAGGGCGAGGTGGAATCTCTCTTCTCTTCACAGTGGTCGTCTTGGCTTTGGTGAAGTATTGAGGATTGACTGTGCGTTTATCACTCCAGGTAGGATTCTTTCTTGACTAATGGAGATTGTTCAGTCGGACACTCGTCTCGAGGCGAGGGATTGGGTTGACCCGGAGATAGCTGCTTCGTCATCAAGTTATGCTGACTGGGACACTTTGCGTCGCCACTACAAATCTGAGCCTAGCTTCATGATTACTGAAAACGGTGCAAATGAAGCAAAGTGGCAACCGTTCGCAGTTACGAGTGATCATCGTGCTTGTGACGCGCCTAGTAATACCAAGAAATCTCAGTGGCGTTTCATGGTTTACAAGACTCACTTTACGGATCAAAAAGTGAGGTTTCCACTAACTGAGTTTGAGATGGGAGTGTTATCCCACTTACAAGTTACGCCTTCTCAGTTGCATCCAAACGCCTGGGCGTTCGCTCGGGTCTTTGAGAGTATATGCCGGTATTTCGGATGGGAGTTTTCCGTGCGGTTGTTCTTTTACTGCTTCCAGGTATCTTCAAAGAAGAAACTTGGATGGGTCTCATTGAAGGAGGGAACCGCGTTAGGAGCGATATTTGCTCAGTACGCCAACTCGTACAAGAATTGGAAGCACGCCTTCTTTTGGATTGAACCCACGTTGGGCGAGGGAGAGCTTCCTTTCTTCGTCGATCCGGCGAGCAGGGAGTGCCGATTTCCCCTATAATGGACTAAAGCCCATTATGGAGTTCCCGCTGGTCGGTATTCTTCTACGTT